>PVIH01009448.1:0-14574 GCA_004025045.1 Sigmodon hispidus | reverse complement strand
ATTTCACTAAAGGCTTGACCATAATCCTAAATATTTCTTTGGATCCCTATAGACCTTCCAATGCCCCCATTCAGCAGGAAGTAGCCTGGAGGACTACAGCCACATTCCCCAAAAATGGATTATGGATGTTTGTGCTTGTTTACAGCATTGGTTATAAGTTGTTATAGGTAATGTGGAAAAAAATGATATTAATAATCTATAGTTATGTTTTGTTTAAGACATTGGATTCTCTGTTCTAAAACGGTCTTGGTGAATGTTGACAGATAGTTACAATGATGTGAGATCAGACTAAAAGTCTATTACCAGCCATAAATTCCTTTCTGTTACAGAAATTCCATCTCATAGGTCTGGGAAACACACTCAAGACTTGATGTCTTCA
This sequence comes from Sigmodon hispidus, assembly GCA_004025045.1. Lineage (NCBI taxonomy): Eukaryota > Metazoa > Chordata > Mammalia > Rodentia > Cricetidae > Sigmodon > Sigmodon hispidus. The sequence continues at coordinate 14,195 of PVIH01009448.1, read as the reverse complement.
GAAAACATTTTGTGAGATTCTGACATGAAAACAGGCTTGGGAAAGTGACCCAGGATCCACTGAGCAGAAGAGTGGACTTCTCATGGGCAGCGATATCCTTTACACACTTTGAAGTCAGCGTTCACCTCAATCTCTGTGCGCTTTTCCTTTTACCACAATGTCCTGTTTGTGGTCTGTTTTTGTTAGGATTTTCTGTGTTTTCAAGACTAAGTCTCACATATGTCAGACTGACTTTGAACTGATTCTCAATGTGCATATCTTCCTGCCTCCATGTCCTAAATGCTGATATTATTGGTATGTACCACACAAAACTCCCTGTTTAATTTTGAAATTTTGCTTTTACTTGTTGAATATGAGCCATGTGTAGCTGAAGTTCATCTTGAACTTACTGTGTAAACAGGTCATGAAAACCATTTCCTCCTGGAGGGATAGGTCAGCCATTAAAGACTTGGCTCACAACCGTAAATATAAACTTTTTTATACTACTTTAAAATATTATTTTCGGAAACATAATTGAGTCTCTGGTTTATATCTGAGGCTGGAGAAATTTCAATCTGAGTATTCCACAGTTGTATTTCATGACCCCATATATTCGCTGCTATATTTGCCATACACAGTTTCAACCTTCATCTCTATCCTTCCAGTGACATGCATTCAAGCCATCTCACACTTTGTTTCACCTGAAATATTGTTGCAATACCTACAAATTAAACATTTGCTTTCTTTAGATGTCATGTTAGATAACATAATTGTGGGATTATGATTGAAACTTCTGCCCAGATGTCAACTAAGCCTTGGATATAAATATTATCTATTCATATTTTCAATTTTGTGCATTTATGAAAGTCTCCTAGAATATTTGTTTTGTGGTTTTTCATGGAAATTTTGATTTCTTTCTATTATCTAATGCTGTATGTTTTTCTAAATTAGACATTGGATTTTCTACATGTCCTGAGGAGGCTGTTTACACACTGTGAATGGATATAATTGAAACCTTCCTTGATTTTGATATCTGTTGTTTGGGGAGAGGCCCTAAAAGGTATTTTCTAATGGTGAAGTATTGCCTTTTTTATCTCTTGTAGATCTACACTCTTTAGTCCAATGTCACATTTGGTACAATTTCTGTGTAACCGAGATGGTAGGGACCTTCTGAATAATTTCTAAGAGGAACATTATTCCCAGTAATGCATGAATACAATTTTTACTTATGCGGCCTGGCTTACCACAATTAAAACCATATGGTACCTTGGTTTCTTACCCTAACATTGGAAATAGCTTGATTTACCCAATTCTCTTTATCATAATGAAGTGAGTCAGCATTGATTGCATACTAAATCCATTCCTCTATGGGTTCAGATCTGATCATTAGCAGCATAAGCATTTTCTTACATTCCAGGTAAGAACTGTCAAAAGTCAAAGACAGTATTAATTACTTTCTGTCTTCTGAATCTGATACTGCTCTATGTATTTGGTCAATCTCTTCAGAAAGTCAGTATAAAGTTCATTTAATCCTTGTTTAACTTTGGGATATGGATCAATTTTTTGTCTTAGGTCTAAAATATTTTCCCAAGCATTCAAGGCAGCATTATGGCATAACAACAATGTATGTTTATCATAAGTAGTCTGAACCTTTACATCAGCAAAAAGGCCTTTAACAAGAATTTGATCTTGAGAGATGACAAAGCCCCTGATTTTATCCTGAATTTCTATGACTCTAGGCTCTTCCCTCAGGCAATTTCTCCACTGTAAATGTTGACTATAGTCCAATATGGCAGCTGTTTACTACATGCAGTCATTAGGAGTTTTTCTATTTTTTGTTCACCATCTGTTTAATATTTGTTTTACATTTGTAGGGTGGATTTTATGAAGTAATATGATTTTCTTGATGTTCTTCATATTTCTTCTATTGATTGGCTCATATTTATACTCCCTAAATTCTTTTTTATTTGAGGTTTTTTTTTATTTTCATGTTGCCCACTGCTCACCCTTCCTTCCCTTCTCCCAATCCCTCCCTGTCCTTGTGGCCTCCACCTACCCCATCCCTCCATCGTTTTCTCAAGGTGGATAAGGAGTCCCAAGGTAGGTCAGTTCTGTCTGGTGTATCCATTTGAAATAGGTCCAATTCCTTTATTTAAATATTAGGATTAAATTAGGTGTGCTTCTGTAGGAAGCTCAAAGTTGCCAGTTCATTCACTGAAACATAGTCTGATCCTACTCCACAAGGTTCCACATACTGCCCATGCCAATCAACAGTCATCTACCTTTGGAGGGTTTAGTTCTTTGTTCTGATGGTTCCACAGTAGCTGTTTTTTATTCAGTAAGCTTAACAAAGATCCAGCCAGTCATCTCTGTGGGACTACTCCTTATAATCTCTATCCCTTTTCTTATATAGACTCTCCTCTCTCTATTTCTCTTTAGCTAGAACAGGAGCTTGAACTGCTGCTTAGCTATGAATCTCTGCTTCTGCCTCTATTTATTGCTAGATGTAGACTCTATAATGACATGGTGGTCACTTATTAGATTTTAGGAAAAGTCCTGCTTAGGCTCCCTCTCGACTGTTGTTTGGAGTCCTAGTCAGGGATATCTTTTGAGTTCTTGGAGGTTTCACTAGAACTTGGTCTTTTTTCAACCTCACATTGGCTTCCTCTATCAGGACACTAATCACCATCATTTTTCTCTCTCTTTGTTGCTCCTATCTCTAAAAATTTTATTTTCTCATGATTTGTTTCTACCTCTCCTTGGTCACTACCCACTATGATCTGAATTTGCTATGGAGATCTCTATTTCCTTATTTATTTATTTATTCATTCATTTATTTAATTTTTATGGTTGTTCTTTTTTATTATTATGAACAAAGAAGTCACAATTTCTATCCTTGTATACCCTTATTCAAAGGCCCTGCCTCTTTTAGACTCCTTATTTCTCTGTTGAGACTCTGTCTGGTTGACCTATCCAGGGTTGAAAGTCGGGTACTGAAGTCTTCCACTATTAGGGTATAAGAAGTGATGTGGGATTCAAGCTTTAGCAGTGTTTCTTTTGCATAGGTAGGTGCCCTTATATTAGGGGCATAAATATTCAGGATTGAAATCTCCTCTTGACCAATTTTCCCTGTGATGAGTAAGTAATGACCATCTTGGTCCCTTTTAATTGCTTTTAGCTTAAAGTCTATTTTGTTAGATATTAGGATGGCAACTCCAGCTTGTTTCTTAGAACCATTTGACTAGAAATCTTTTCCCAACCTTTTACTCTAAGCCTGTGTCTGTCTTTGTGGTTTAGATGTGTTTCTTGTAGGCAATAGAAGGATGGCTTCTGTTGTTGTATCCATCTTATTAGTCTGTGACATTTTATAGGAGAGTTGAGTCCATTGATATTAAGGGTTATTAGTGACCACTGACTGATATTTCCTGCTATTTTTGGTGGTAACTTGTTTGTATTTCCATTCTCTGGAGTATTCTTCTGTGGAATTATTGATTTTTTGTGGTTTCATGGGTGTATCTGGGGTCCTTAGGTTGGAGTTTTCCCTGTAATACTCTCTGTAGTGCTGGATTAGTAGATAGATATTGTGTCAGTCTGACTTTGTCATGAAATATCTTGTTTACTCCATCTATAGTGATTGATAATTTTGCAGCGTATAGTATTCTAGTTTGGCAGCCATGCTCTTTTAGTGTCTGTATAACTGCTGACCAAGCCTTTCTAGCTTTCATCATTTCCATTGAATAGTCAGGTGTTATTCTGATGGGTCTGCCTTTATATTTAAGTTAGCCCTTTCCTTTTGCAGCTCTTAAAATTTTTTCTTTGTTCTGTATGTTTTGTGACTTGATTATAATGTGGTGCACTGACTTTTTTGGGGGGTCATATCTGATTGGTATTCTCTAAGCTTCTTGTATCTTTATTCCTTCTTCAGGTTAGGGAAGTTTTCTTCTAGATTTTATTGAAAACATTATCTGTGCCTTTGAGCTGGTATACTTCTCCTTCTTCTATTCCTATTATCCTCAAGTTAGGTCTTTTCATGGTGTCCCAGATTTCCTGATCATTTTGAGTTATGACTTTTTTGGTTTTAGTATTTGCTTTGACTGATATATCTATTTGAGCTACTGAGTCTTCCACTTCAGAGATTCTATCTTCCATCTCTTGAGCTCTGTTGGTTATGCTTGTATCTGTGGTTCCAGCTTTTTTCTTCAGGTTTTCTATTTCCATCTTTGCCTCATTTTGTGCCTTTTTTATTGTTTCTATTTCAGTTTTTAGTTCCTGGCATGATTCTTTCATTTTTTGGTTTACTTTTTCTTGATTTTCTTCTATAGATTTGTTCATATCTTCCAATTTTTTGTTTGTATTTTCTTCTATTTCTCTAAGACAATCTTTCATATCTTATTTGAGAGCTTTGATAATCATCATAAAGGAATTTGGTGTTGCTTCCGTCTGTTTCCTCTTCATTGCTCAGTTCAGGTCTGGTAGTTGTAGGATCGCCACTTTCTTTTGGAGTTACCTTGTTGTTCTTTTTATTACTATATATATTTTTACACTGGCATCTGCCCATGGCTTCAGTGGCTCACAATTATGTGGCTCCTGATCAGTTGTGGCATGCGGGCTTGTGTGTCTCCTGTCACTTCTGAACAAAGGTCTGCTCAATCTCTAACTCTGCTCTGGGCTGAGGACTGAATTTCAAATCTTCAATCCTCTGTTTGAGCAGTTGGAGGCAGGGTGGCCATGTGAGTTTTCTTAGCAGCAGCTGTGTGGGACCCTGACAGCCAAAGTTTGTGTCTGTCTGCTACAGAGTATGTGGGGATATGCTCCACAGACAGCACCTGGTCCCAGAACCAGAACCCAACCAGAACATAGTTTTCCCTGGCAAGGATTCATGTGCTGGGGCCTGCCGAACACACTTCGCCTTTGGGCGGAGTCTGAGTCTGTCTTTCAGAGTCTTCAATCCTTCTCTGTTTGATCAGTTGGAGGCGGATAACCATGCAAATTTCCTCAGCAGTAGCTGTGGGGACCCTGACAGTCAAAGTTTATCTCTTTCTGCTACAGTGTGTGTGGAGACATGCTCCACAGACAGCACCTGGTCCCAGAACTGGAACCCGACCCGCTTAAGAATATTTCAATCTTAGCAAAAATACATTTTCTGAATGATCTCTGAATGAATAAAATGCCAATTTCAAAGGTGCATGTCTTCCAACAGGATGGACCAGTAGGTTGTCCAGTGGTATTAATTTTCTGGCATATGTTAGGACTTTGGTTGCAAGCAAGCAACTGTTTCTCCTTTCTCTGTAATTCTTTTTATGCTCCATTGTGCTCCATGAATAAATAAATAAATAAGTTTGGAGAGACCTCCTAGACTTTCTGAAAGCCTTCTCGGACATGGTAGCACTACTACAAAATGACCTAGAGCTGTAGCAACTTTCAACATGTACTGAGCAAGACTCCCTGACAGAGTCACATAGGTATTTCTAAAACTATACTTCTCCTGCGGTGAATCTTAACCAGTTTAATAAAACAGAGAGCCAAAGGGTCTCTCAGTTTGGTCTAAGAAAGACTTCCAAACTTTCACAACAGTATCTCTTTTCTAAAATACATCATACTAGCTTTTGAAAACCATCACACACTATAAGGAACTAGCATTTTACGTCTCTTTTTTATAGTATGATCACATTTATTTAAAACAGAAAACACAAGAAAGGAGATTAAAAAGTAAAATATGTTGCACAGAAACACAAACACACACACACAAATATCACATTAGCTATATTTGGGGACTTATTTCAGTATGCCATTTGGATGTGAAGTTAACTGTTGCTAGCTATCACTTAATTAGGAATACCATCTCTACTGTACAAACAGTAAGATTCATGCTCTGTCTGATGTATTATGCCAAAATATCAAGGAAAAAACATGCTTGTTATGAATATGCCATCCATTATTAATACATCAGTCAGCTTTTTTGCACATGAGGTTATTTGTTATTATTTATTTTTTAAAGTTCTCTCTTCATAATTTCTAAGCCTGAATTTTAAAATCCAGTAAAGATTTTTGCTTAAAGAATATAGGTGCATGAAACAAATTAGTCCTGCCAATGTAATTTTTGTTTATTGTATTAAAATAAAAATAACTTGCTTTTTCAAAGTTTATCACACTTAACATATTTCATTATGTAACTTGGAAATATATTTCTTTCCTATGTTTTGGTAAAAACATCTATTACTATTTTTATCAAATAACAATATATAGGATTAAGAAACTCTAAACATATTTATAATATAGTGATTTTAATGAATCCAAAGGTTAACTGATCCAAAATTATATTAGTGAATAAGTGAGCAAGAAGAATTTATGTCACTTATAAGTTTCATTAATGTCATCAAGTTCTGTCCTGATGTTCTCTTAACATCTTACCTTCTGTTGCATGCAAAACGAGATGAGATTTAAATTGAATAACATACTGTTGTTATTTTTCCCACCATGATTACATCAAACCTTAGATAAATATTCATAATATTAATTTTCTTCTTTACTCCAAGAAGTATAACTATGACATCATTTTATTGCCTTCCATACCCAAACCATTCTTCCCTACAAAGTCCCTCTCCTTGGTTGATTTCAAATTGCACAGTGATCCCTGTACCACATAGAAATAAGAATAGAAGATAAAAACTACATTGTAGTAAGACTGGTTTTTGCATGTGATGCTGTTAATGAAGTGACTGTTTTGGCCCATGGCAACTACCGTAGGGATAGGCAGAAAATCAAAAGCAAGTAGAAGGAAGGCAGATTTAGTCAATCTCCATCTGACTCCCAAAGAAGAGCCATATAAAGAATCCAGGTAAGCCACAGTCTGGACCACATGGCAAATAGATTACTAAAAATATGTTAAATTAAGATAAAAGAGCTAGCTAATAATGCGCTTGAGACATAGGCCAAATGATAAAAAAATTAATATAAGTATCAACATCATTTTTTGTGGGAAAAAGTCAAGGCAGGCAATGTCCAAATTTCTGGCCCAAAGAGTTCCAAAAATCTTTTATAAAAGATGGTGCCCAGTGTGGGGCAGACACCTCATAAAGTCTAAAAATGTTTAAAAATCTTAAAAAGAGTTCTAAACCACTGAAACAGAGCCAAAAGTGGCTTTCTAAATTGCATATCTAAATTGATTTATAGTACAGAGACGGAGCACTGTTCAGGCTGAAATTTAAAAATGGTGCATCTGTGACACACAACTTAAGCCCATATGTCTCAAGAAAGACTTGACATAAGTGTGATTAATTTAAAGTTTCTGCTTGTATTAAACATCAAAAGAACAAGTCAAAAACAATTTTTCTAATAATAACATTTCTTGAGTCCTCTCTGTTTGCTGATATAGAGCCATTTTAAAAAGCCGCCAAAAGGAGCAGAGTCAAAAAATCACAGTGACACTAACATTTTAAAAAGCTCCTCTGGTAAAACATGATTAAAGATTCTCAATAAAACAGATTTAAATTCACAAAACCTCTATACAGATTGCCATGTGTATAAAATATAAATAGGCTTCAAAAAAATAAAAAAGATAAAAAAAGCCCTTAAAAAATAAAGTTAAAAAGGTCACCTAAAAATAACAAATCAACAAAGAGTCTAGATTATGGTTACTATGTTTTCTTTTATTTTTTTAACTTTTGATGAGCTAACTACAAAAAAACAATTAATTACTAAGCCTGCTATGTTAAAAAATATATGTATATATATTTTAAAGATATTTTGACTTTAAAATCTGTTTATAAAAATATGTTGCTTTAAAAAAAAAAACTTTCTACTTTTGTCTACACAAAAGATCAAACCCTATGGATTAACTAGTTCCAGGCAAATGTGGGTTCATTTGCCAGGAACACCTAAAAATTCTCTAATAAAAAAAATCAGCTTCCAAGATGCCAGTTGAGATGATCCACCCTCAAGACCCCATGAGATTGCCAGTGTCCTTGATCAACAAATAATAATAATAATAATAATAATAATAATAAAGCTACATCCAATTTCCCAAACATATTACTTGCTAATGTTTGCTTTCATTATAAATAGTTAATGGTCATAGTGAATTGCTTTCAAAAAGTATGATATAGGAATAATTTAAAATGATAGATGGATTTTTGGTTTATTGATACAAATTTAATGTCAGTTTTGTTATGCTGTATGTATTTTTCTACTCGTAATTTAGGTATGATGCTTATGTAACTCATTTAAAATTATAATATGTAATTCAGAAATGCAGATTAATAGTCATCTATGCTAACCATTTTATTAGTATACACAGATATATTTCAATTAGATAAGTAATCATCAAACACTTCAAAAACATACAGAATATTACATATAAAATATTTTAAAAACTTAGACTTTTCTAGAGTGTGAGACAGGTCTCCTCCTGGCAGCACCAATATACTTAAAAAAATAATAGGCATTAAAAAAACTTCATGAAAAATATACTTTGTGACAACAGTTAGCCACTAGACAAAAAAACTGTTCTAGTATTGACTGCTTGATATTATGCTGTATAAATTAGACATACAAGTTCCATAAAAAGTGACCTCTAAACTTTGTCTAAACAACTGAGATGATCCTTCTGGTTCCTGTTTTGCAAAAAAAAAAAAATGCCAGACATCTTTCAAGACACACAAAAAAGCAACTGACAGACTATGCCAGATTTCCTGCATCACTGAGAGGTATGCTAGAGACTCTGAGCCTATAGGCTAAAAATGATGCTCCAACATTACAAAGAAACTTTGAGTGACTGTCCAGGCAGACAGGTGTCATCTCTGTCATTTTCTAGACTTTAGGGATGCTTACATTTCTTGATTATTTGGGTAATATTATACCCTTCTTTAGTCTTTGATATATTTAAAGGTTTAATAATTATAGATATAGTTCTTCTTAGTTATTTTTAAAGATATATTAGATATAAAACTTTTGACTCACAAATATAAAATAGATAATAAAATATTGCCCTTAAGTTTGTTAATTAAAAATAAACTTAGTATTATAACTATAATTTTTGCTTGATAGCTGTTCTATTATATGTAATTTTGTCATATAAAAATTAATACCTTACTTTTTAATTATACAAAAAGAATGTGGTAAGAGTGTTTTCTGAATATAATGCTGTGAATAAGAATAAAGTGACTGTTCTGGCCCATGGAGCACCATAGCAACAGGCGAAAAAAAATTAAAATAGACACAAGTAGAAAGAAGGCAAAATTAGTCAGTCACCATCCGACCCCTGATGAAGAGCCATATAAAGAATTCAGGTGAGCCGCAGTCTGGGCCATGTGGCAAATAGATTACTAAAAATTGGTTAAATTAAGATTAAAGAACTAGCTAATAATGTGCTTGAGATATAGGCCAAACAATATAGATTTAATAAAAGCACCTAAATCATTTTTGTGGGAAAAATCTGACGCAGGCAAGGTCCAAATTTCTGGCCCAAATGAGTCCTGAAATCTCTTACAGCACTACATCATACATATTCAACAATAGTGTATTTTTTCTATGATTATCAATATTCTGTATTCTTGAGTATTAAAATGTTTCTTGCTAGGTTTGCCTCAAATGTCCTTATCAGGCAATATATATACTGATTTGATGAGGTTAAACTCACGCTTAATCATAAAAATTTTGACCTCTTACAGAATGTAGATTTATTGGTCATAACAGTACTACAATATTTCACAGAAATGCTATACTTTTCTAAAATATTTTTTCTGTTCTACTTTGGCCATGGAAAAGTCAGAAAATAAATCATGTAACCTCTTGATTAAAAAATAGCTCAATTAACAAGTGTAGTCTCATAGTCACGGCAACCAATTCTACCAGTGCCCTGCAGAGAAGCAAAAAAAAATGCTGTTTAGAATGACTGATCTCTAAGATACATAAAGAGCTCAAGAATCTAGAGCCCAAAACCTTGAATAACCCAAACAAAAAATGGTGTACAGATCTAAAAAGGGAATTCTCAGCACAGGAATTATGAATGACTGAAAGGCACCTGAAAAAGTGCTCATCATCTTTAGCCATCAGAGAAATGCAAATCAAAACAACTTTGAGATACCACCTAACACCTAGACTGGCTAAAATAAAGGCACAGATGATAGCCTACGTTGGAGAGGATAAGGATCAAGGGGAACACTCCTCCATTGTTGGTGGGAGTGTAAGCTTGTTTAGCCACTTTGGAATGCAATATGGTGGTTTCTCAGAAAATTGAGAATCAATCTCCCCAAGGACCCAGCAATACCACTTCTGGGTGTATACCCTAAAGATGCACATTCACACTCCAAATGCATTAGCTCAACTATGTTCATAGCAGCATTATTTGTAATAGCAAGATCCTGGAAACAACCTAGATGTCCCTCAACTGAAGAATGGATTAACAAACTGTGGTACATCTACACAATGGAATACTACTCAGCAGTAAGAAAAAATGATATCCTAAAATGTGCAGGTAAATGGATGGATTTGGATAATATCCTCCTGAGTGAAGTATCACAAACTCAGAATGATAAGCAGGGGATGTACTCACTCATTAGTGGTCTCTAAACAAATAAACAAGAAAAAAGCCAAGAATGCCCAAGCTGCAAACCACAACCACTGTACAGCTTGGGATCAGAAACACCCTGGACTGACCCTTCAGATCTCACTCCAACTATAGGAACACCTGACTCACTCTTGATGGAGGGGGGACAAAACTGGATTTGCCAGGAGTGGAGACTGAACTAAGCATTATTGGATCAGTGGGACCACGGGACTGTCTGCTGCTTGCCCAGGAAGGGGATGAGGAGTTGTGGATAAGAAAAAAAATAACCTGATGTGGTGGCAGGGGAAAGGGACCTTGAATAAGGATATACAGGGATAGAAAAAAATTCAGAGGGAAAGCTGAACACAAAGTAATTTTATGTGTAGCAAATTATTTGCATTATCACCCTTGATAAGTCATGCTTATGACTTTTATTTTCTTTATACTTATTTTTAACTTAACAGCATTTTAAATTCAATTTACTGTTTTTCTTGATAAATACAAAATAAATAAAGAAGAAAAAAAAAGTTGCATGTTGTTGCATAGTCTACACATGTGACCTGGTACTGTTACAATTTGTAGTTAGGAGAACTCTGGGAATTTCAGAGCTCTCACAGAAAACAGCATTTGTGTTAGGTTTAACCCTGATCCCAAGCATACACTTCACTAGAAAATTTCCTTAGTGGGCACTATCTGCTCATCAGATTGTGCCTTCATGATAATTAGTAAGAAAGATCTTCTAAAGAATAGCAAAAAATTAGGGTCACTTCATGCATTATGCATAAAAGCTCTGACAGTCATTAAAAAAGTAAAGAGTATGTACTCATTCCTCTTGGTCAAAGACAATTCGTTCACTTTATCCAAGTTCATAGATTTAGAGAATATGTTTTCAATTTCTTTGTAGGGAGCTGATTAACCAAATAAAAACATGAAATATACATGCATCTGGACCTCAGTTTTAATTTACTTAAGTTTTAAAAGATATAGTTCTCCCTGACCCTGTACAAGCAAAATATGAAAGTTAAATGTAGTTCTAATTAGAAGTATCCTGCATCTTTTGGGTCACAAATGTTACTACCAATTTATTCAACAATGGAGAACTGCTTATATTTTGTATTCTGTTACTAATAAACAGATCTAGAGTGCTTTTGATTAATGTTACTCTTTTCTCTCTCTCTTCCATAATATAAAGTAGATAAGTTGTTGAAGCAAGAAATCTACAAACTCCTCATTAACTCTGTCCAAATATTGGTAGTCCCACTATGAGAATCATTGTGGAATATAAATTGATTGAAGATGTCATATTTATTGCACAGTGGAACTAGCAAAACGTCTTGGATAATAAAGATTAAAGTTTATGCACTATATAACATAGAAGGATGGAAGTTTTGGGGGGTATAGGTGGTTCAGTTTATACCATTATTGCTATCAACACTTCTCACATAAGTAATTGATATTAGTATATTATATATTTTATTTAGAAAAATATATTTTACAAGAATTTCTTACACAAGTATTCTTATCTGTAAAGATGAAATGATCAAGTATTAACAATGGGACCTTGGGACCTCTTGCCATTGCTGGGGAGGAGATAAAGAGATGTGGGGAAGAGAGAGTGATTGGAAGGTGTGGGAGAGGGAAGGGAGCTTGAAGAAAGATATACATGGATAAAAAAATATCACTTTATTCATAAAAAAAAGAAATATATCTAAGACATATTATCTCTGCTATGCTCTCCATCTACTGTTGTAAGAAATTTCTGGCCTGGACTTTCAGGCTTAGCCTCGAGGTTCAGACCCAGTCACACACCCACTGCCACTTTGCCCCAAAAAACACACAGATGATTGTATTCGTTTCATGCTGATCAGCCTAGGGCCCAGGCATATTTCTCTAAAATAATCCTTGATTCTTATCTTGTTCAGCCATATGGCTCCGTACCTTTTCTCAGCAGCAGTTCTACTTCTTTCCTCTGTGTCTCCTGCTTTTTTCTTCCTGTTCCTTTAGTTTTCTTTGTTTGGTAGCCCCACCCATACTTCCTGTCCGTCTTCAGCAAATCATAGATAAACCAGTAGATGAAACAATTATTTACAATACAGCAATATAATCTTACCACAATCCACCACTTCAGAAAATTAACATCAGTGATTACATGTTAAAAAGTGCATTATCAGCTTTTATATTGAATGCTACAACATCTATTTTGCTAATAAAAATAGACATTTTTTCAGTTTCATTGTTTTGTTTCTACAGTTGATTTCTTGGTGGAATATGCCATTTTTGATGGTATGCTTCTGTTTAAAATATTTTTATTTAATAATAATAAAATTATTTTTTCCTAAAAAAAGAGAAAAGAGATTAACTTTCTTCCATGCTGATACTTTACAGACTTTCACATTTATTATCTTTAATATGTAAGTATAGTTATTACAATGTACAGCCATCATTATAGAAATGATACATTTCATTACAACCAGATTGACTTCTCAGTAAATACTCCAAAAGTTTATTCTTCCACTTGGGTTTTTAAAATATAGAGATGTTTGAAACTAATTTGGTATATAGCCAGCTTCTTCCTGCTCAAGTATTCAAAAATATCCTAAGGGAATCCTATAACTGAAGAATGATTTGTGTTTCAAAACTGTTTTCTCACCACACAAATATGTTCAATCCAAGCCATATATATTCAAGATATAAATGCCATAACCTTAAGTTCAAATATTTGCCATGACTATGTTTTTAAATGATCTTATTGCAAGATAAAAGGCCTGCAAAGGTCCTTTAGCATTAAGACAGAATTAAAAATAAAGATATGCTAAAAGGGTTATTGCTCCTCATAATTACTTAGGCTTATTTTTGATGATACTAATTATTTTCAGTGTGACTAATTATTAAATTATTAATTATGAAAGCTCTTGAGTGTTGAACTATAAGTGAAAGAAGGGTATGGAGAACAGTCAATGCTGTCTTCTGTCAGGACTCATTTTATCTGGAATATTCAGGACTCTTATTGTGAGATTCAGTGAAATGTGAACTTTTAGAAATGTGCTGTGAGTGCTTCTCCATGTTCCTAATGGCTGACTGCCAGTCTCACAGGCTTTCCATGCTCCAGTCACCTTTTTTATCCAGAGAGAAAGGAATGGACTGGAGCATTTGTTAAATATGTAAACCTGGGAATGCAACCTGGACAGAGTATGTAAAGACCACTTTTGCAATTGTATAGACTATTATATCTTAGATTAAATTCTGAGGGACAGGTATGTCATCTTAGAAACTAAAGTATCTCTCTAATACACAGTTGCTCAAATTCACTAAACTGAAGTCAGGTTTAAGGTCCAGCTTTAATTATGAGCAAAGCAAGAAGTATACCTGTCCCATTTTTATATATGCTTTACTTGAAAATTTTAGTTTCTATTCTTTTTTATAATTTCTTTCTTTAATGTCGAATTTTTTATTGAAAACATTTGTCACCCCGCACAAAACTCAAATCCAAGTGGATCAAAGACCTCAACTTAACCCCAACCACTTTGAACTTAATAGAAGAGAAAGTGGGAAACACACTTCTACAAATTGGCACAGGCCACCATTTCCTAAATATAACACCAGTGGCACAGGCACTAAGACCAACAATCAATAAGTGGGATCTCCTGAAGCTGGGAAGCTTCTGCAAAGC
>PVIH01009447.1:22316-82450 GCA_004025045.1 Sigmodon hispidus | reverse complement strand
GATAATTTTGCAGGGTATAGTATTCTTGTTTGGCATCCATGCTGTTTTAGCGTCTGTATAACTTCTGACCAAGCCCTTCTAGCTTTCATCGTTTCCATTGAATAGTCAGGCGTTATTCTGATGGGTCTGCCTTTATATGTGAGTTGGCCCTTTTCTTTTGCAGCTCTTAAAATTTTTTCTTTGTTCTGTATGTTTTGTGTCTTGATTATAATGTGGCGCACTGACTTTTTTGGGGGGTCATATCTATTTGGTGTTCTGTAAGCTTCTTGTATCTTTATGGGCATTTCCTTCTTCAGGTTAGGAAAGTTTTCTTCAATGATTTTATTGAAAACATTATCTGTGCCTTTCAGCTGGTATTCTTCCCCTTCTTCTATTCCTATTATTCTCAAATTAGGTCTTTTCATGGTGTCCCAGTCCTATTATTCTCAAATTAGGTCTTTTCATGGTGTCCCAGATTTCCTGAACATTTTGAGTTATGGCTTTTTTAGTTTTACTATTTTCTTTGACTGATATATCTATTTGAGCTACTGAGTCTTCCACTTCAGAGATTCTGTCTTCCATCTCTTGAACTCTGTTTGTTATGCTTGTATCTGTGGTTCCAACTTTTTCCTTCAGGTTTTCTATTTCCATCTTTGCCTCATTTTGTGCCTTTTTTATTGCTTCTATTTCAGCTTTTAGTTCCTGGCATGTTTCTTTCATAGATTTGTTCATCTCTTCCAATTTTTTGTTTTTATTTTCTTCTATTTCTTTAAGGCTTTTTTTTCATATCTTCTTTGAGAGCTTCGATGATCATCAAAAAGGAATTTTTGGTGTTGCTTCTTTCTGTTTCCTCTTCATTGCTCAGTTCAGGTCTTGTATTTGTAAGATCGCCACTCTCTTCTGGAGTTACCATGTTGTCCTTTGTAGTATTATGTAATTTCTTGCACTGACGTTTGCCCATGGCTTCAGTGGTTCACGATTAGATGGGTCCTGGTCAGTTGCGGCACTTGGGTTTGTGTGCCTCCTGTCACCTCTCTGGTCAGGGTTTGATTCTGTGTTTCAGAGACCCCTGCAGTTGTTGGTTCGCTAGGTTCGAGGTTGTGGTGGGTAGCCGTGCAAATTCCCTCAGCAGGAGCTGTGGGTGTGGTCAGGGGCAGAGTTTACCTGCCCCTGCTCCAGAGTGCACTGGGACTCTGCAGAGAGCACTTGGTCCCGGGAGCAGAATCGGAAGGAATGGGAGCTCAACTCTCCCTCCCAGGCTAGGATATAGGCGCTGAGGCCTGCTGATCCCTCCTCACCTCCGGTCAGGGTCTGAATCAAGACTCTATTTTCAATAGAAGGAAAAATAAAAATATATTCTTCTCAGTGATAATCTAAAGATATGCCTTTTGGTGCTCTATTTATAAACTTGATATCCAAGCTGATATGACAGATATGTATCTCATCTACTAGTTCCATGGCTCTGACTCATATATTTAACTTCTTGAAACTCAGTTTAGTGGAAGAAAATGACTGTTGTTATTTACAAGCAGAATACATGTCTACCTGGCTCTTAAATACATAAGAATGCTCAGAGGAGAAAAATATAGTGGGCAGTGTCCATTGTCAGCTGTGTTGATGCTCCAAGGGCACCAAAACATACTAGACTACAGCCAACTCACATATCAAAGGCATTGAAGCTATTTTTACTCTGACAAAATAACCACAGCATGTTTAATGAAAATAGCAGAAATTAATTGATGCCATTATGTTACATTAAAGCTGTCTTTACTCAAATGTGCAATCTAAAAAGTTATTGAACTGGTCAAGAAACTGGAAGTTAGTGATTAGTAATAAACATCAACATACCTGGCTTTTACAATTTACGATAATATGGAATAAGATCAACATGCTCTTGGTTTCTATAGAGAAGTCTTCTTTATTATTACTTTAATAAATTGTTATCACATAATATTTCTCTGAGTGCTAAGTTACTGTGCGGCTCCCTCTGAGAGCCTATGAACCGACCACTCTACAAATTCTGTTCAAAACCTTAGATAAAGTTTTCATATTATTGACAGGTAACAGAAATGTCACGCTCTTAACAATTTTAGAGTAATACTGTCTTACCTGGGATTTCAGACATGGCTTCCCACAAACTTATTTTGGGCTTATTGGTCCCCTGTTTCCATTAAAATGACATTGACATGTATGTCAACAGAGAGTCTCTCTGATTTGATCCAGTCACATTTGCATGTCTATGATTCTAAACTGTTTTCTTCACTTGACAACATTTTGGAGAGGTGAATTTATGTAGATAATCACCACTTCAGATTTTCTTGGGGAGATATACTAGTAGGCTCTAAAATATATTTCCCTGTATTAATCCTAAAGTCCTAAAATACTAATAACATCTATTGGCTGACTACTTTGGAAAAATAAGACAGAAAAAAAAAGACATTCTCGCTTTTATTTTTTTCCAGGAATATTTCTCTCCAATAAAGATTTATTAATTAATATTTGGGTCTTTTTTTTTAAGAAAAAATACATTTTTGTTGCCACTTTTAAAGTTTTCAGTTTCTGTTATACACAATGAGTCAGTGGGCAGAAACAGTGATTGTCATATTTTAAAAAACAGATAAAATTAATTATATGTATAACAAAGCAGAAGAACTCCATAAAGAAAAAATAGAATTTGATTCCCAATCAGAATAAAGTTCTCCACCAGACTGTTTCTAATTACTCCCAACACAGGAGCTGCAATGTCATACCGGAAATGGCGAGTGCAGTTTGTGCAGAAGCTTTCTCTAAGAGCTGTTGAAATTGTAATCTCTCATTCTAGCAGAATTCTCAGATCAAGGACATGAGACAAATATCTACAATGACTTGGTTACCACGTGTCTTTATGTGTTTGAGGCAGACAAGCAGGCCCAGGGTAGCCAGCTCTGAGCCAGACATTAGCTATACATTGTGCTTGCCCATCCTGGACAGGAATGCCACAGTTAAGCTTTGTTGCTTAGGAGACGTTTATTTGCTATGTAAATTGAGGATGCATCGTAGTCATTGGCATCCTTTGCATAGGCCCCAAAGTATAGACACCTCTGCAAATTGCACATAAAACCATTAAAACACAGGAGATTGGGTGTGCAGTCATTGAGCAACTATAGCTGTCAAACACAGAGCCAACAGTCCACACATGGTAACTCTCCTTGTTCTCATGAGAACTCAGTGTCACCATTGTTCTCCTGACTCTTCTGTGACACAGACATTCCAAAGATTTACATTTTATGTGACAAAGCACAAGCCAAAGTCCCTTTCTTTTACCAAGAAAGTGATTCTTGAGAAAAGGGCAAACATGATGCATATGAGTTTTAGATGGAGCATGAACAAATGAAACACAGTGAATATTTCTACAGATCAGAGAATTAAGGGAGAAAAAATTTTAGAATGAGGAATCAATGTTCAATGGATGGAAGTTTGGACATACCTTTCTGCAGCTGGATAAGAGACTAGTGGTCTTATTTTCCAGTCAGAAGCATGGATAAAGGCCAAGTTTTTCATTCAACATCCTGTAAATTCCAAGGCATCTCTCTATCCCCCAGTCCCCCCACACACATGCATACACGCACACATGCACACATACACACTCACACACACACCTTTTAGTACAAATGTTAACAGAGCAATTAAGTTCATGATGTTATTATTCCATTCCCTTTTGATGAGGACTTATAGATATCCCTTTTATTGCAGTGTTAATAAAACTTCTCTTATCTTCTTTATAGAGCCAAAGTTCTCATCTTCCAACGGCTGCTTTCTTCCCTCTGTGCCCCAGCTCTGTACTTTAATTTGGAAAATACGTCACTTACTTTGTTGAACAATACAATTATTTTACAATTTTAAAGTATGAGTCTTCCCACTCAAATGTACTCATCTCCATGTGAACTTTGTATTTGGCCTTTTGGGGAAATAATTATTGGTGACTTCTAAACTTCCACTGTCCTTACACCATGGGTAGAGTCAAGGAGGGTCTCAGAGAGTGTAAGAACTTGTCTCAGCTCTAGCCTTGGGCAGCCTGTGCTCTCTGGAGGGCTCCAGGAGCCAGTGTGCACACCCCCATCATTATCTGCTGACATGTGGGTCAAAGACCTTTCTCCACCTGTGAAGCAAAAAGTTTATAGACCTCAGGAGAGTTGGATATACTGTGTAATGCTTAGCTTCAAATTAGAATTTGTTTACATGTACCTCTTAAAAAAAAAAACAGAATTATGCCATTTGGAGAATTGCTAAGATAATTAGGAGTATCCAAGCATGTGTAGTAAAAATTCTTGAGACTTTAAATTATCTGACAAACTTCAAGTATATGCTTGGTTTATTTCATTTTTGTTACACAAAACATTTAGATATTTTCCCATTTCCAGGTTCTTGTTTGCCATTTTCTTCTAAGGTCTTGTTGACCTGGTGATATTTCCTTAATGTATCAATAAGCTGCTTCATTTCTAGTGCTGATATCGGTATCTTTTCCTTCTCTTAGTCACAACAGCCCATGAGTGCTTTCATGATTAGCACTATCCGTTGAAGTAACAGGATGTCTCTTAGAGAACCATTTTCAAATGACTCACAGTACCACACATTCTATTTTAAGGCAGGGTAGGCTGGGGCACAGAGGGTAGAGTTAGGGCACAGTGCTGGAAGAATAAAACTTGGAGTTGCTATGCAACTCATGAGCATGCTCAGAGCTCTGCAGATCCTGCCCCACATGATATGTGACCAACTAAGAGACAGGCAGGCATCATAACAGTGTTTTACTATGAAAAAACAAAAGCAAAAACAACACAGTTTGTGGGCTGCTTCTGATGAGAAACAACATGCTTTGTTTTCTTTTTCCTTCTCTGAAACCAACATTAGCTGACAAAGTCCCCAAACACATCTTCAGCAAATAAGGACCTGGCAAACCCTCTACAGTACCACCTCTGAAGACTATAGCCAAATAGGCTGAACTTTGACCAAAGATGTAGAGAAAACACTGGGAGCCAGTGCATAGCTCCAGGTTTAATGTGGCATCAATCATTTCAATAAACAGAAAGGCCAAAGGATACTGGAAACATTCTTGGAGCAGAGAAGAAGAGACACAGTGTTCTGTTACCGAAACCCAGGGGAAAGAAATGGTTCTGAAAGCAGAATGACATATTTTCTTAACTACCTGAGAACTAAATTACTTATGAGAGATGCTCTAGAGGTAAGGCAAGACGGAAGGCAAAAAGGCAAACACAATTGTCTGGTACATGACCAGATTATACAGGTATATGTCTAGACCACTGAACACTATAGACTCTTCTGCAATGATATGCTCACCTGAAAATGGATAATGTGTGTCTCTTGAAAACAGATATACACAGTCAGAGGATGTAATAGATAGTATGCATTGAGACATGCTTGAAGGGGTATACACATGCATGTGCATGACACCCACTCACACATATACACATACATAAACACACACTGAAGGGTAGGTAAGAGGAACAAAGAAAGAGGAAGGGAGGGAGGAGAAAAGAAGGAAGGGAGAAAAATAGAAAAAGAGAAGAAGAGAGGCTTCATATCCTTTGCTTACTCAATCTCTGTCCCATCAGCCTTGAGCAAACAGAAGCCTTAAGAGCTAGGTAAAATGCTCTGAGTTTAGTTATAAGATATTGGTAGGAGAGATTCCTATAGAAGATCTTATGAATATTAAGAATTTGGAAAAAAAACAGGAATAAGCACAGCAAGAGAAGAGTGCATGGAGAATATTTAGTAGAAAAACTATTACAGAAATAGAAACATAAAATCTAAAAGATGGGTCATAGAACCAAAAGATGCTTAAGAAACATTTGTTGTGTTTATCAAGTTTCTCCATTTAAGATATCCTCAATGCTGTATTTTTTTTAAAGAAATTTCAATTCAAATGTGTCTTTAATATAGTAAAAAGAAAACAAAAAAAACCCAGCTAGACAATTTAATATGCTTGAACCTTCAAAAGTTCAAATAAGTGTCTTTCATTAATAAATTTAACATTTTAAGAGTTAAAAAAGAGAAATGTTTGTTAAAAGTAATTCTTTAAATTACATTTAATTATTTAAGTTAACTTAATTTTCTTAAACAATTATTGTGTTTATTGTTTAACAATTGCTTTGGGTTTTTTTTTATCTTATATAATAATGTACTCAAATTTGGCAGTAATGCTACCCTAGAAATAATAGACAAAGAGAAAAAAAAGTGGTACCTGGAGCAGAAAAAAAGATCACAGCAGATAAACTTGAAAATATTTTAATATAACAACATGGGAAAAAATTTAAAAGTGAAAGTAAAATATAAAAAAGAAAAAAAAAACCACAAACAGAATAATATACCTCAAAATGAAAGAGCCACTAGGTCTCACACTAATGCAAATGAGGAAAATATCTTAAAATTAAGTAAGTGAATTTGTTCAAAGTATTCTTGGAAAAATCCAGAATAAAGTGGATTGAGCACCACTCATTCTAATCACTTTGATGATTAAGACATTTAGCTCCACTATGAAACCACAGCTGGAAAGAGGTGCACATATGACTATACCTCATGCATAGAATTATTAAAATATGTGCAAAGTCACCTTTATAAGTTTGTATATAAAGTGTGCATAAAACAGCTCAATCATATTTAAACTTGGGTTTCATCCCTAAGATACTCTAAAGAAACTTATGCAAGTACTGTAAAATCTGAAAAAAATTCTAACCACTTCTTGACCCAGATCTTTTAAATAAGAGCAAACTAATCTCTACATTCTTATAAAGTCAGTGAACTTGAAATAGCAAAAGTTTCTAAAGACATAATGGGAGGAGGAAGTAGCCTTGATGGCATTCAGTCTGACAGTCTGCAGCAGCTCTCCTGGCCAGGAGATAGTAAGAATGTGAGCCCCAGTGACATAGCCAGGCTGTTGAATATTCAATGTTAGGCAGCCACAAAAGTGCTACTCTGCTTATAAGAATTTGGTCAATATAAAAATCATGAAAAGAAAATCATTAAAAATAAGACAAAGAGCAGCTAGATAAGAAATGAGGCGAAGTACAGACTAGAAGGCTGGCAAGGAGTGGGCAATGGTGATGAGTATGAGCCTACTGAGAAGCCGGAAAGGGTGAATGCTTGTGGAGCGTATGACTGTGTAATGTAAAAAACAATATAATATGAAAATACATACAAAAATAATTGTTAGGAGTGCAGGAGTATGTTTTTATAGGCAGAAAGATAAATGTCCTCCACATTTTTCATTGTGCATTTTGGAGTCTTATTGTCAATTTAACAAACAAATCAACACAGAGACATTTCAGCAAGGTACCCAGAGTTATTGTTTAAATTCTAAAATAAAAAACTAGTTATAAAGAATATATGCTGAAATTAACTTCTCAAGAGTCACAGACATAAACACTTCAAATTAGCATGATGAAAAACACACCCAGAAATATAGAAATAAAGTAAAAACTAAAAGAGAAAAAGAGACGGGGAAGAAAGAGAGAGTAAGAGCTAGATACATTGCAAATGTTGGGGGGTTCAGAAAGCCTAGATGCCATGTTATAAAAGAAGCCTTCAGTGTGACAGTCAAATCATACTGTAACTTTAAATAAAAAAACCTATGAAGTAAACTAAGAAACGCTGATCAGTTGCAAGCTATGCATTATTTGAGAGAGATGCAGATGCAACAAAATGGCAATTTAAAAACTAAAAGGGTAAATATATGTTAGCTACAAAGCAAACGATACCAAGTAGGAACTATAATTTTCTATAGGTTGAAAAAAAAGATTAAGGAAATCCTCCCAAACCATGCAGGAATGCCTTAAGTCATATTTAAGCCCTGAAATAGAGTCTTCACTTGTTCTCCTTTCACTAAACAAGTAAGCATTTCAAAGTAAATATTGCAGAAAAATAAAAACTTACCTACAAAAATATTATTAGCTAATAGTTTACTCCATTTATTCATAAAAGCTTAAGTAGTTAAAAAAGAAAGCTACGAATCCAAGTGTGAGATTTAAGGGTGACTAAACACACACACACACACACACACACACACACACATCAGACACACTACACACACACATACACACACAAATCACACAGACACACACCATACAGACACACACCACACACAGCTCTTTATATACTACAATTAAAGCAGTAACTTTCTTTTAACAAGATAAGTGTTAAAAGGCAACACTGTGATTGTTTACCTTCACTGGCAACTGAACTTTATTTAGAATGATGAATCTTGGAAATAAATCTCTAAGCACATCTATGAGGGCATTTCAAGAGAGGAGAAACTGAGGTTAAAAAGCCTACCATTTTATGCATCAGGGTTTCAGATTGTGCAGGTATAAATGTGACTAGCTCCATCACATCCCAGGCTGACACATGCCCCCTGCGACACACATATAGCCTTTAAACTGTAAAACGAAAATAAGGCCTTCCTTCTTTAAGGTGGCTCTGTCAGGTATTTTTATTAAAGGAATAAGAAAAATAGCTAACATAAGTATCAAAGAGGAGAAAGAATTGTGAATCACTAATTAAGTTAAACATTGAGATGTAGGATCGTTTATCTGTTTTCTTATAGCTTTACATTCCAGAAAAGAAACTGGCTTCCTGGGTAGAATCTTAGTTCTGGCTTCAAGCCATAGACAGGTACAAGTCTAGAATCCCACTCTGGACCAAATGAGCTAATGTTTCCTTACTGTGGTTGTCATACCTTGATTCATGTTACACTGAATACACTGAGGGTATGGGTCTGGCCTCTACTACTACCTGGACCATGGTGAGTGATGCCCCCAAACCTACATCTCAGTTAATGGAACATCTTAAGTGATGCTGCTTTACATTTTAAAATATGTACACACATGTATCTCTATGGGGGTATGTATGTTCCTGTGAGTGCAGGTGTCTGTGGAGCTCAGAGACCTCATGATGCCCTGGAACTAGAGTTATAGAAGGCTGTAAGCCATCTTGCCTGGATGCTGGGAACCAAACTTAGGTCCTTTTAAAAAGTAGTTTAAGTTCTTAGATGCTGACCCATCTCTATATACCATGTTTAGATGACCATATTTTCACTGAGACACAGGTTTAGATTTTCTACTTGCTGCATCAGGTTGGAATCCGGAAGTTTCTGGATTTGTTCAGATACTACAATTAAGGATGCTCCACCTGTATAAACTGGTGCCATCACAGATGGAAGAAATTTTAGGAAAGAGGATCTAGAGGACACAGTATTGAAGAGGGTTATATTGGACACATCAAAATCGGGATTTCAAAAATTACAGGAGAGAAGGGGGGGGTGGGTACCGGCTAAAGGTATCTGAAGAGCAAATTCTCTGGAGACTTATTTGCCGCAGAGAGACAAAGAGAAAGGAGTAAGAGAGAGAGACAGGAAATAGAGGATGAGGGGAAAAAGGAAGGAGGAATGGGAGGGGGAGGGATATTTGTCTTCCTACAGACAAATTACTGCTTCTGGATAGAGAGGAGACATATTTATAAAGGTAAAAAGGGAATGAGGTGTTTAATTTTGATTGGGTATGTTAATTAGGTGAGTCAAAGTGGACTTTTGCTTGTTGGACTTTAGTTTTTTGTTAGCTAGACCTTGGTAGTCAGTCTCAGACAGTGAAAGTGGTCAAATAAGGGAATGGACCTTGGTGGCCAGCTTTAGGAATGTAATCTCACAGTTTTTAGCAAGGCAGAGGGGATCGAGGAAGGGCTAGGTCTTCTAGAGCCATGTTTGCCATGCCTGAGCTGGCTAGAGTAGTGTGTGTGTGTGTGTGTGTGTGTGTGTGTGTGTGTGTGTGTGTGAGAGAGAGAGAGAGAGAGAGAGAGAGAGAGAGAGAGAGAGAGAGAGAGAGAGAGACTCTGGAGTTCAGAGTTGGGGTTGTCAGAGACTGATGAGCGTCAGCATTTAGAAGTCCATAAAGTTCTGGTGCTACAATAAGATGCCACAAACAGATAGGTAGAAAACAGATGGAGTTAGGAGGGAGAAACTGGACACTTAATGTTTTGGAGTCAGAGAGCATGACAAACCAAGAAAAGAAAGAAGTAGCAGTGAGAAAATCCTGGGAGCTGTTGGTTGTGTTGAGTTTCTCAGATAATAAGATTAATACTGAAAAGTCTCCATTGTTGATCTCAACCAAAGTTATTTAGCTAAAATGGTGGAGTGAAAGCCTAAGAAAGCAGGAACAAAATAATATTAAAGAATTCAAGTGAGATACAGCAAATGTAATTTAAATGTGAAATATCCTCATCGGCTTGGGCATTTGAACATTTGGTGCTATTTTAGAATGTTACAGAATCTTTCCAAAGTAGACTCTTGGTCAGTTGGGCTTTGAAGTTTCATAACCTGGCCAGCTTCCCTGCCCACTCTCCACCTCCTGTTCCTCTAGGATCTGAGCAGCTTAGTGGTCTCAGCAGAGCACTCCTGCCACTGTGGATAGCCTGTTACCACATCTCCTCCATGACGGACTGTAGACCATCCACCTGATCCCAGATGCCTATATTCAGCTACTTTTTGTCAGCTATCCAGCCACAAGGAGAGTAACAAATATCATGGGCAACTCTTGTATTTCTTAATGTAGGAAGAAGATGAATTAATATGAGCAGTGGAGCAAAATAGGATCAAAGGAATTAATTCTGAATCAGGAAACATAATAGATGCAGATTTATGGGAAAATGAGTAGAGAGAAGAGTTGGTGGTACAGCACAGAAATGGAGAATTATAAGGACCATATCCAGGAAACAGGGACACAAAAACAAGCACAGCATCTACAGGGACAAGTCAGGCATTAGCATGGGACAAGAGACCAATGTTACAATAGGCACCACTTAGTGAGATGTGTGATAGAATCTATCAGCTAAAAAAGAGGCTCCTCTAAAGGAAAATGTATAATATAGAAGTAGTAATATGTTTGTGCATTCATCAGGCAGGCATAAGATATCCACAGCAGAGAATGGTCCTGAAAGAAACTGGAACCCTGACATTTTTTTCCAGCTAATGTGGCTAATTGTGAGTGTACGGGGGAATCACATAACTTAGAAATTATGACTAAACACTGAGGGACACAAAGGAAATGAAGGTGCTTGCAAGAGGATGGTTTCACTGCCTGGCTGTGGATGGGTGTAAATTGGACTGGGAGTGAAATAAGAAGGAATTTAAAACATCCAATCTTGTAATCTTGGGTCTCTGTGCATTTTTAGGAGCTTGGACTTTATACAGAGAGACCTTAGCTGATGCTGTGATCATCTCAGAGGTCAGTATACATTACAACTTTGAAAGGCAGGGGTTTAAGGGAAGGAACCTTGTGGCTGTTGACTGTAGCTGTTAGTTTTGCAATGAAATAGTAATCTTTATCCACATAGGTTCTACTTTATCTTATTTGAAAGCAAGAATATTTTATTTCTCTTATATTTTATTTTCTTTATTCCATAATGATGCTCTACTTATATCTTTTAATAGTTATATAGAGAATGATAATTTTATGTTTATTTTTAAATGAGGCAGAATTTCAGTTTTAAAAATCATACCCGCTTTTAAAACACAGGAGCCTCAATTTGTTTTTAGAATTAATTTTTCTTATGACAACGCTATATGGATATGTAATAAGTTGTCTGAGTTGGTTCTGTGCAATGCTATTCTTGGAGAGATGTGAGCAAACTTCTGCTCACCCCATATAGGGGAATGATTACAGACTAAAGTACAAATGCTACCAAAATCCATCTTGGTAAACCAATGAGCTTTCCAGGGGTTGCTTTCAGAAATATGGGTAAGGAGTTACTTACAAGAGTACAAATGACTCAAAGACAGTTGCATCACCAAAGCTCCCTTTAGCATGGGTGACAGCTCACAAAAGCTAAGAATGTGGAGCTTGCTATACAGCCTCTAGGAAGCTCAATGGATTGAAGAGTGTCCTTTCCGTGTGGTTCAGTTCATTTGAGCCTTTTCCAGACAGCTCAGCAGGTCTTTATTTCTTCTAAAGAGTTCAGCTGCGTTTGGCTTCTTCCAAGCAGCTAGTTTGGCCTTAGAGTCTTTTTGCATCTTGGCTCATCTGATAGTGACTCTTAGTTTACTTTTTGTTTCGTTTTAAGTCAGGGTTTCTTTGTGTAATAGCTCCAGCTGTCCTAAAACTTTCTTTGTGCATCAGGCTGATCATCAACTCACAAAGATCTTCCTGTTCTGCTTCCAAGCACTGGTATTATAGGAGAGTACCACTACCACTTGGCTTTTCTTTTCTTTTTTTTTCTTTAGCAGTCTTTACTGTTTATATTACTCTTAAAGAGAGAGGATTCTAGTGAATCTCCTCAGTTTCAGGGACTTTCCAAATATTTTCTATGTCATTTACTGTGTCTTAAGAAATTTCCCTATAGCATATCACCTCTCTTTAGGCCATTCTGTTGTTTTTTTCTCCTCATAAAATTTTGTTTTAATAAAAAGTTTCCCTCCAGAATAGAATGTTTTAATCTCATATTAAACTACTTATGAGACAGTTGGACAAAGCTTGTATGTCTCGGTGATTACATGTTTTTCTACAGTTGTTTTATTTAGCCATTAAAGCATATTTCAAGTAGTAGCTGGCAGAAATTTTTATAAAATCAGAACAATACAATGTCTAAGATGATTATAATTCAAACCTATTCTTGGTTTATTTATACTTAGACACAATATTTGTGAGATGCCAATAAGCCCTATATTTTACTGAAAAGTTGGCCTTCATAATTTTTTTTAGCTTACATTTACTATCTGAGGGGTTGAGGTTCCGCTATAGTTGAGCAGTGCTCTGAATGAACTTCTGATGTACACTCACAGGTCAGTTTCTGTACATTATTTCAAGTAAATGACATTCTCTGTATGAAAACACAG
Source organism: Sigmodon hispidus (assembly GCA_004025045.1). Lineage (NCBI taxonomy): Eukaryota > Metazoa > Chordata > Mammalia > Rodentia > Cricetidae > Sigmodon > Sigmodon hispidus. The sequence goes on along the minus strand of PVIH01009447.1, from coordinate 69,597 downwards.
GAGCTCTCTGGGTTTTTTGCAGTATAATAATCTTTATTATTGAGTGATATATGGTGATATATTGCATATTTATTTAATAAAATCTCCTGGAATATCAGAAAACAGAATCTCCCATAGTCAAGGTTGAAAGTCAGAAATCAGTGACCCACACCTTTAATCCCATCACTCAGGAGACAGAGATCTTTCTGTGTTTCTATGAGTTCAAGGCTTAACAGCCAAAGTATAGTGGCTCACACCTTTAATTCTAACTCTAGGATTATGATAAAGAGTTGAAATGGAAGTAAAACAGCTGGGCATGGAAGTTATATAAGGCAGGAGAAAGCAGAAATTCAGGCATTCTGTAGAAGCTACCAGTCAGGAAAGGCATCTTTGAAGATAGCATTTACCCTCTTCATCCTGAGAAGTTGACTGGTTGAGAACTGATGGTGGTTTGTTTCTCTATCTCTTTGATTTCCCAGCTTTTCCCCAATATCTGGCTCCAGGTTTTCATTATATAATGACTAGAATTTGTGTAATAGTGGTGATGAGTTAATTGACTGCAGAACTATTAGATTTAACTTACCATTGCATGTAACCTGCATTAATTGTGCCTTTGTTAATTATGATTGTGAGTTAGGTGCTGCAATGCACATGATAAACAAATGTGAGGTATGGACACACATTTTTTTTTAACTGGGAGCTAGTATGGTAAATGTCTTTACATTTCTTTGAAATGTGACACTAGATGTATGAAAAGGGCCATGAAATCCTTCCTGGAAAACTAGTTTGATATCAATGTGTAACAATGTAACAACTTTTATGTAGCTAACATTTTTTACCCAAGTCAGCAAAGCATTAAAAAGACACATGGTAAAAAATACTTTGAAAGCAATGTTGCCTTGCAAATAAAATTGTAGTGACAGTAACCTCTTCCAGGGGATGACACACATATGCTGTAAGCACCATAGTACAATCTACCAACAGAACGGTGGGGGAGTTGGGTGTAAATGTGGGAGGTGTAATCAGGAACTAGTCAGAAGACCAGGCCTGAATTAGAAGGTGGATATTTTAAATAGATGTAAAAAATGTAATCTTTGAATCTGTTCCCTCTCCTACGATTGCCACCATATGCACCTAGGGGCTTCACTGAGAAGACGTACTTATGTAAAAGGCTTTAGAAAGTGTTCTGGATGTAGTTTTACAGTGTATTTTACCTGTCTCTCAAAGTAACAGTCTTGTCTATACCAAAATCTGATTAAAAAGAGCATACTTAATAATAGAAATTGTAAGACAATTATACATGTAGGACAATTTTTATAAAAATATTTGCAAACAAAATTCAATGTGTTAAAATGCTACCACTGATTAGTTCATATGCACTAGGAAGCTTTATTATTTCAGTTCTGTCAATAAAAGCCTTTATAAGTAACAAATTACTTAAAATTATTAAAACAATTTATTAACTATTCTTTGGTAATTTTAGTCACTTCTGACTCATCTAAATAAACTAAATGAAATGGAAAATTGAAATAAATATTTTAAATACAAACATGGTTTAAACTCAAACTCAAAAACTTTAAGTTGAATAGAGATTTTCTTATAAGGAGAATGAAATGAGATACCTATGAATAGCACTATTAATCCATGAAAATTGACAAGCACAATGACTACCATTTGACTAGCATACTAGCATGATGGATATTTAACATGGAAGATTATTGAAAGAGGCAATTTAAAGAGCTGATTGTATACTGAAAAACCATTGTATACAACTTAGAAGTCAATAGTACACTTGGATACTTGGTATGTTAGGAGATACAGTTTTTATATATGTTGGAGACTCTTTGCTCAGAAAGACCATTGTGATCGAAAGGATGTTCCAGACAGGAAATATGCAAGCACCACCCAACCAATCCAGAGGTTGCTTTGCTGACAGATGAGTGAAGAGCCACCACAGATTATCCTACTATCTAGAGCAAACAATAAATTGCTTCTTAGTTACTTTTGTGTTGATGTGACCAAAAGTCCTAGCAGGAACAACTTAAGTGAGAAAAGGTTTGCTTTGGCTCACAATTCAGAGAGGTTGTACTCCATCTGGGTAAGGATGCTTGGTGAAGGTTGTTCACAAGGCAGAGACCAAGAAAAGGTAAAGCACAGAAATAAAGCTACTCCTGCTGCCCTGCCCCAGCTAACCAAGGTCAGCTCCTGAAGGCTCCACAGCTTCTCATAACACACCACCAGCTGGGGAAGAAGTATCTCAAATGTGAGCCACTGGAATTTCAGATACAAATCATAAAAACAAAGAAGTAAAAACAGCCACCCGCTCTTGCAAGAAGGGAGCTTGCTGTGGCCACCTGGTTCCCTGCAGGATCAACAGATTGCACTTTGCATTGTTTGTGTTTGTTCAGGCTTGAGGAACAAAGGGAACTGAAAGGCTTGCAAAAGAGAAAACGTTGGAGGTTTAGTTCAGTCACAGCAGAGAATGACAAATAGATGATTTAGTAACTCGTGGACTTAAATTTTTAAATATTATATTCTGAATACAAGAAAGCATAATTGTATAGAAAAACTTCTTTAATAAAGTATAAGTCCTAGGTGATGAAAGAATAAAATTGGTAATTAAGACTATAAAAGAAAGCCAGAACAGGTGCCATGTTCCTGCATGATTCTCAAATGCCTCAAGGCATAAATTCTATCACACTGCAATATATATTTAAGACAATCATAATCCACTCTATTTTTGTAGATTATAGAATGTTTTAAACTTTACATGAAGGGAATACAGAGATGACTCAGTGATTAACAGTGCCTACCTCTCCTGTGGAGGACCCAAATTCTCAGCATCCACACTGGGCATCTCATAGTTGGCTGTAACTCTGGCTCCAGAGGCTTTGGCATCCTCCTCTGGCTTTTGTAGGTATTCATATGTACTCATATGTACATAGCAGGCGTGCATGCACACACACACACACACACACACATGCATCTACCTTAAAAAAGCCTTTGAACTTTATTTTTAAAAATACAGATAATTTTGAATTCTGTAAAAAAGTTACTTGGACTTTGTCTTGCTAAATAGTAAAATGTTTGGAATCAAAATAGCACATTACACACTGACAACATTACATTTCAGTATGAAAGACTGAAATGTTTCATAAATAAAGTTCAAAATCAAAACTGAGGATATACACTGCTTTCTGGAAAGTTGGTGGTATTCCCTATGCTTTGGGCCCTGTAACTTCCCCTTTGTGGAAGGAGACAAGAAGGTGCAAAGGCAATGTCTCAGATTCTGGGAACTAGTTGAAACAAGCAAGTTTTGAGTAGGGGGGCCAGCCTTTTATACCCTCCTCCCAGCCAGGGGAAAGGGTTTTGCTTTGCTGGCATCTACAGCTGTGACATGGTTGTCTCTCACTGGTCCAGGTCATCTTACATCAGGACTCTGTTTCTGTTGCCAAGGCCCCAGGCAGACCCCTAGTTTGTTTTATGAGAGAGTGCCCACTCAAGGGGCACTCATGGCTATGAGGAAGTGCTATGAGTATATGCTTAAAGCACCAGTTATAACTAGTTTGAACTGGCTGAGGCCAGACTGGTCCCCAGGTATTTGGAAGCCTCTAGGACCTATACAGCCCACAGAAAGTTATTTAGAGAGTCTTGTGTTAAAGGCTTAGTTTGCAAATTCAAGGGTCACCAAGTATGAGAAGTTAATGGGATACTGGATCTTGAGGGCTCTGCTGTCATCAATTATGAATTTGCTGATAAGTTTAAAATTTGTTGGCAATATTGAGAGATACTGGAAACTTTAGTAAGCAGAGCCTCACTGGAGGAAGTAGGTCTCTGAATGCCTTCTGTGGAAGAATATATCTTTTTCCATCTGTTCCCTCACCCCTCTACTCTTTGTAACAACTGTGTGGCCAGAAGCTTTGCTGTTTCACAGCATTCAACCTCAACGTTCTGCCTTATCACAGGCCACTCACATGGACTCTGCTCCCTGAAGCTACAAATAAGTCAAAATACCCTCGAATTCTGGAGCCTGATTATGTCGGATTGAAACTGGAAATCAACCTGCCTCTGTCTCCCACATGCTAGGATTACAGGTATACGATTTGCTCACTTTTTTTCTTTACAACATTGGGGATATAAGGCTCCAATCCTGCCATTTTAATAAGCATCATGCTATAGGGTCTAGTCAGAGCTATTAAGGTAGAAGACGGTGTCAAAGATGTTCAGATTAGTACAAAATAGGTAGAAAATCTTCTTTTGTAGATTATATGATTTAGTATGTACAAAATCCTACACATTTCTAGAGCTAATAAATGAGTCCAGCATGGTTGCGGAACACAAGACCACTGGATAAAACCACCCACATTCCACATGCCAGCAAGAGCAGACCACTGGGCAACAACAACCCACACATCCACACACTAAAGGTTATACACATATTAATTTTAAAAAATAATTTCATTTACAATGGTGTCAAAAGGACTAAAATACAGAAGATTAATTTCAGAAAGAAAAAGGAGAATTATAGCATAACACAGCAAAATATCAATATTAGTAACTAAAAAGGCCTAAATAAATAACCACATAGACATGTTCATGAATTAGAGGGCATTATAAATATGACTTTATGGAACTTGGCAATTTATGTTAAATTATCACAGTCCTGTTATAATACTAGGTAAAGTGATTCTTTTTATATAGAATGGTAAGTTAGGTGCTGATATCCACATGGACTTTAAGACACTTAAAGCAGCTGAGCAGTCCTGAGAGGATCTGAGGACTTTAAAAACAATGCAAATCTGTAATAACCGAGACTATGCAATTCTGAGTTAGAACTGAGTCTCCAAAATTGAGGTAGTTTGTTTGTGGAGAGTTGACTTTCAATAACGATTTCCAAGATAATTTGTTAGTACAAGAATTCTTTTCTACAAGAAGTCAAATTCTTTAAACTACTTTAAAAGATAACCCAAAATGCTGAGGGCTATAGGAGTATACAGCAGGTGACAAATGTTTTACAAGTTGACTCACGAGATGTATAATTCCCTAATGGGGAGCCACACCTGGCAGAGTTGGGGGTCACTGGCTGTTGGTCACCAGTTGTTTTCTGTCTGTAACTTTCTTGGGTGCCGCTGCTATGAATCCCTAAAAACAGCTATGGGGTTCTTTCCACAACTCATTGGTAATGTGTTTTACATTTTTTTGGGTGCAGTTATGGTTGTGTGTTGTCAAGAGAATAGATTTCTGATGTATAGAAATAATACCAGAATATTCTTCTTTACACACACAGAAAAGTAACAGTATTTTTAGTCTCACAGACAACTAATTTTAGACTTCAGAACAAATTCAGACAAAAATGCTCCTATAGAATATACACAAAGACTAATTCCCAGATTTTGTTTATTTCTAAATTAAGGCCAAACGGTTATGAGACATAACCTCCTTGTAGTAGTTGACTTTCTTCACATATCCTGGCCACTCAAAGTTCAACCTGCTACTGTTATTAAGTCCTGAATTTCAATGTCATTTTCTGTTGGGGATAAATTTACTTGCAAGGCCCAGAATTTACACTGACTGATCTTTGTGACCTTACTAACCTAAGAAAAACTGTATGACTTCATGTATCATGAGAATGGGTTGAGCCCTGAAAATGTAACATAAAATTGTCCAGAGTTTGATTAAGGGGAAGCAGCAGCAATGCAGAGGGGAGGAGAGAAGGAGGATGAGTGTGTATGATTGAGAGTGTGTAAGAGCAGCAGCAACGTAGAGATGAAGCTGTGCAGAAGGTGAGTGTATGTGCACTAAAGAAGAAAGGAAGAAGAAGCCTACAGAGAGAGAGATATGTGAGAGAATGAATGTATGAGAGACTGAGCAAAGAGTGAGTGAATGATGTAGAAGAAGCATATGTGTGTGAGTGAACGTGTGAGAGATAAAGCTGTATAAAAAGTTGTTGCTACATATGGGAACTATGCAAAGAGCTGTATGAGAGTGTATAAGAACAATATAAAATGTTATATGGTGATAGAGCAACATATTTGGGATGAATAGCTATGGCTATATGGATATTTGTAACTGTGTGGAGGCAAGGAAGATAATAGGAGATGTAGAGGAGAAATGCATGTAAATGAGAGACAGAGGAAATAGATCTGCATGGGAAGGGGAGGGGGAGAGAAACTGAAAGGAATAAAAGGAGGGAAACCATAATTAGGATATAATTTGTGAAACAAAAATCTATTGTCAATAAAAGTGAAAAAAATTCTCCCACCAAAATCCATGTTAAATTTTTACCATATTTTGAGATGTTAAGAGGTGGGACCATGTGATAACACTGACATGACTAGACCATAATGGTTTTGCCCTCATAAATAGGTACTGGTTCAAGGGTAATAATGAGAATGACTTTTTTTTTTTTTTTAAAGGGAACTGTTTGGAAAGCTTACAATGTCTTACTCTGTGAATCCCTGCACCATCTTGGGACATTGTATGAGGACCTTACCAATGAGAAAGCACTCACTAGATGTGGCCACCAAAGCTCCAACTTTTCAGATTTCAGCAGGAGCCAAATGAATGTTTCTTCTTTACAAATTATATAGTAGATGTGCTCAGTAGTAGTCACAGAAAATGGACTAAGACGAGCTTAGAAGAAAATCCCTGGGTAATGCTTTAAGACCATAGAGCACAAAGATTTCTTAGATGTCATGTTTAAAGTGATAAGATTTAAAGCATAAGAAAGCAAAGAAACAGCATTTCTAAGTAAAATAGCTGACAAATATCTAATACCCAGAGAATACAAAGAACTTTTTAACCCAACAAAATGAGAAGCAACTCAACTTGAGCTTTAGTTTGTATTTCTACAAATGATATGTGACATAGACACTTAGTAAAGATATTCAATATCATTAGTAGAAGAAAACCCAAATGGAAACTATAGTAATATTTCATTTTTACCCTGTTAGGATAGATATAAAAGAAAGTAGTAAGAAGAAATTGAGTTCTTTCTATTTTGTTGCTAGAGGGAATAGAAAAGTCAGTAGCTATTTTGGGAAAAGATTTTTGGTGCTCTAAAAATTTAATAGGCAGGCAGTTTATCTGACCCTGAAATGCCAACCCTTGGCATATAATCAAAAGAACTTAGAAGAACAGTCACTGGAAAACTAGTATATAGATGTTCTTATCAATATTTTTCAGAAAGGACAAGAAGTAGAAATTACTTATGTGTCTTTCAAGCTATGAGTATTGTGTATATCTTCTAGACATAGAAATCAAAGAAGTATTTATACATGAAACCATATGAATAGACCTTGAAAACACTTGGGAAAATGAAAGAAACCACACATACAAGGATTACATGTAATTTTCATATGGTAAATTCATAGTTTTAAATTAAGTATTGCTTGCCAGGATCTTAGAAGAATTGGGAGTGAATGACTCCTAGGAGATATACAGCTCCTGTCTTCATAACCTTGATTTTCAACTTGATGCTATTTACAATCACACTGGAAATAAGCCCCCAGGCATAGCCTTGAAGAATAATCTAGATTGTCCTAATTGAGCTGGTAAGCCCTACTCTAAATATGGGCAGCACTGTCCCATGGGCTGGGATCCTGGACTCAATAAAAAGGAGCCCAGCACTAGCACCCAGAGTCCTCTGCTTCCTGGTTACAGATGCAGTGTCACCAACCCCCTAGTGCTCCAGCTGCCAAGTTTCTTTTCATGATGAACTGTACCCTGGGACTGGGAGACAATGGGAACCTTTCTTTTCTATGTTGCTTTGGTCGGGTGTTTTGTCACAGAAACAGGGCAAGTGATTAGGGTTCTTGTACCTTTTTAGGGTGATAAATAAATTCTGACATAAAATAGATGGATACATTTCTAAAATTTTCATTTTATTTTATGTGTATGTCTTCCCTTCATGTATGTCTGTGCAGTGTTGTTTGCCTGGTGCTCATGGAGGCCAGAAGAAGGTGCCAGACCCTCCAGTTTTGAAGCTACAGATAATTGGGGATCTTCATTTGGCTGTTGGGAGTCAAACCCAGGTCCTCTGGATGAATAGCCAGTGCTCTTCACCACTGAGCCAAATCTAGTTGGAGATATAGTGAACTACTTTGTGAATCAACTAAAAGCTGAATTATAAACTTCAGAAGGGTATGACATATACAATATATGTAAAAATTTTAAATGAGAAATAAATACTTAAAAACATGAAAATGTATGGTAACATCATTACAGAAAAGGCAAAAGAAAATACAAAGGGAGTTACTTGATTATATAGCAAAATTAACAAAGAAAGGAAATTGCTCAATAATTCTATGTTCAGAAAATTATCTTTGTATTGGAGGAAAGTACAACTAGAGAATCCCACTGTAAAGCTTGCAATGGATTTGTGCTTTAACAAGGAAAAGTGTGAAATCAAAAAAACTTCAGAAACAATTTTTGTAGCCAGTGAAAGACCAACACTCTTATCTGCAAAACTAAAATCTATGGAGAAAATAACTGTTGATCTTTGATTCAGCATTAAAAAAGTATATTACCAGAATCATAACATACAATGTCAACAGAAAATAATGTACTGAGGAAGGAGCTACACCCTAGCAGTTGGCTGCCACATGTTATTTTCTAACGTGAATGTTCTATCAAGGCACACTTTCCTGACCTCCCATTTCTGCAGTATTCTCAGCCTCAGGCCAGATGTCTCTCAGAAGTGCTTACTTTGTTTTCTCATTTTTTTCTGGCCAAAAGTTTTATTTAAAATAGTTCATCAGCTTCTACATTGGAGTTTGGAAAAATGTGTCCAAGTTGCTGAGATTAGGTAGTTAGAGCAAAATATTAATAATTCGGTAGCTTAAACACCGAAATACTATTTTCACACACACACTTCTTGAGAGCAAAATGACCAAGATCAAAATGCTTATCAATAAGATTTTGGTGAGAGCACTCTAGAGAGCAGATTGACAACTTTTGGCTTTTTGTGTGACAACACTCTTCAGCTGGAGCCTTGGTTATTTCCCCTTGAAAGAGAAGAACTGGTACTCTTCCTAGTGGGTGAAGAGGACATGTACCTAGGTGTATCAAGGTATTACTAGTCTTAGTTCAAAACAGAAGAAAACATGAAAATTTTGAAAAAGCTGTTTATAAAATATTAAGCAAATCTTAGGCCTTAGTAATTGTTCCTATAACCTGTTGACTTGGAGGAAAATTTAAGATGTCATTCCCAAGACTTGTTAGTATTAAAAACTCACATTAATATTCGAAAAGCCCCATGTGGCAATTTTTCAGGCAATTCACTTTTGGAAATAGAAGGAAAAGTAAATGAGGTATAATTTTGAAAGAAGTTATGTTCAAGGACAAATGATGAGAAACTTGTGAAATATTATAGAACTCAGTGGACACTGATGAAAATTTTTCCTTGGAGTTTGCTCTTCCTGAGGACCCAAGTTCAGTTCTAAGCACCCATACTGGGAACTCACAATAGCCTCTGTCTCAGGTCCTAGGGGGAACTGACACATTCCAGTCGCTGTAGACACCTAAACTTATGTACATAAACCCTGACACAAGAACACAACTATACACATAATTAGAAATAAAAGAAACTTTATAAAAGAAAATTCTTCCTCAGTGTCCCAATGAGGGGCTGACCATATAAAAGCCTACTTCCCCCTTCTCCATGGCTGCATATGCCATTTTAAAAGTCTGGAGCAATGGTCTATCCATTGTGCTGTTGAATCTGAGTAAGCCAACCACTAAGATCTGAAGCAAGGTATGAAAAGTAAACATCAGCAAGGTAAATGACAGTCTTTTGACAAATACTTGGGCTGCCTAGCAAACAAAAGTATGCTAGGCATATTTTTATATTGAATTTTTATAGGAAAGAAAATATCCACTTCTCTGGAGACACTGTGACCCACTACAGCCATGCTTCAAGATGACACTAGTAGTGCTGTGTCTCCATTTCAAGTCTCACCCTGGTTCAAACATCCAGCTCTGAGCCAGCAGTGCCCCCAACTCAGGTCCAATTTTCCTGCCTCTTTTCTCACTAAGATGCTGCTTCTTGCTGTTTTGCATCCCTGGCATTGGACAAAAGGCTCTTGTACCCTTGTACCCTATCTATGTAATGATGTAGCCAATAGCCACATGTGGGTATTGCTTAAAATGAAAAAAAAAAAAAAAGAGAGAGAGAGAGAAATCACATTCTCATTTGCACCAGACAGGGTAATCACACTCCATGGTCCTATATTAGCTGGTGGCTTGAGTTTGTGCAAAACAATTTTTTCACCATGTGAACTTTTATCATGTAGCTAGATCAGAGGACAATTCCATTGTTTCTCCTGGTGTGTGAAAAATCCTCCAAGCCCATTTTTTTCACAATTGTATCCTTAAGGTCTAGGCTCATTTTTTTAACCTGATGTGGACTGAGTCACAAAATGAGCAAATGCATATAATGATAAATCTACTGAGTGAAGGGATAGTCATTGCCATTAACAGTGGCTTATCTTGATGTTCCTAAAGCTCCTCCTGAGCCATTTTTTTTTCCTTAGTATCTCAGCTTAGTTTGTTTGCCAGGAACCCTGCCTGACCTGACATTCCAAAGCTGGCTAGATGCCCTCTCATAGGGTCTGTAAACAATACTTTTATTACTCTGCTACTTCTCCTAAATAAACAGTTTTGGGAGAGTAGGGCTCGGACTTATCTCAGCACCCATGCAATGCCTGGACATTTAAGTGAATAAATGAAGCAATCTTTGCTTTTTAAAATTTTGCTTCTAATGTGCTTGGAATAGAATCTAAAAGTTTATGCTAGTTTTTCAGAATTTTCCTAGAAATACACAAATGCTGGATTCATAAAACTATTTAAAAAATAAAAAAGTATACATAAAATCTATAGTAAGACCAGGCATTGTAATGCTCATCAGTAATTCCAATAGTGAGGAGGTTGAAAAAGGATTAATAATTTGCTTCAGTCCTGATCTGAATCAACAAAACAAATCAAAGCCAACCAACTGGACAACTAAAAATTTGCCATAATTTGAGACTATCGTTTGGTTTTCTTCATCAGGCTAAGGCACAAATAGTCCCAACCAAACTGTGCACAGGAAGTAGTTACTAGTTACTTCCTCCAATGCTCACCGCAAACTAGCAAACCACTGTGGATTTCTTCCTCTCTCTTCCTTTTTATTGCTCCAAACCCACTCTGTGGCTGTGTACACACCCAAGAATGGCCTGAAATGTAAAAATGAAGCCCAGTGCCTTTACTGTTACCTATGATCATTCACTGTAGATGATTTAAAACTGTTTTCTCCATTTGTACGAACAGTAAACTCTGTCCAGGCAGCTCCACTTGAGCTTGGACTTACTCCGGGCCAGTGTTCCTCAGAGGATAGTACAGAAAATATTTACATGCAGTATTTGTGAACCCAGGGTTCTGAGTCTCTCTCTAGGAGGTTGAAGTAATAAGTGGGCGTGAAGAATTTAGCGTGGCATCTGTCAATCAAACTTCCAGCTCACCATGCAGCTAATAGGAGCACTGAGAATTTTGTAGTTGGGACGGATTTTATATCCTTGTCTCTCTTGAAAAGGAAGTGATTTTTGCTTTGTGCTTCTGTGGAAAGGCGTAGGAGAGTGAGAGCATGAGTCCTGGGGACAAGGTCTTCTATGTGACTTTGACTGGCCTTTTATTCATGGTCTGGCCTCAGTCTACCTAGTTCTGCACTGCCCGTGTATGACACTGCGTTTGGTTAGTGTTGTCTTTTATTTCATGGTTGAGTTGGCAATTATCTTTATTAGAAATGTAGATGTCTGAATAATTTCCAATTTCCTAAAAGTTTTATATTCCAATGCTTAGTCAGGCCAATGATTCTTTGCTGTCTACTGCCTTTTGTTTTTTAAGAATCTATGTAATGAATGCATATGAAGGTTGTAAGGCTATATTAGTTTGGTTTGATAACCACTATACTCATAAAGTATGCCTATGTCCACTTGGTACGTTATCTCCTATACTAGTCAGGGGACCATTCTCAGATTCATTATCCTCTGCAGAGAGTCAATAAATGTTCTCAGCATGTTCGTTTACTCTGCTCAGTTTTTTGCTTAAATGTCAGAAGAGATTGCTTTGACTTCTAAAGACATTTTATGTTTTCTTATACTTACTCAATTTCTCTCAGAATTTTATATTTTTATTAGTCTTTATTTAGACTCTAAAGAAAGAATCAAGCAATTGAGAGAATATGGATGGGAGGCTGATATCACTGTGGCCAAAGAAACTCCCTGGACCCATAAGTGAGGGGCATTTGAGAGCCTGGATGTGGGAAAGCCTTGAACACCAAGCATCCATATGTAGCTGAGTGCCATGTCCTAAAATGTAATTCCTGAAAAGTTATATTTACTTCAAATGGGAGGGTTACTTCAGTTTATTGTTATCTCTCAAGTCATCCGCACGTCTGAATCTCCATTTAGACACAATAGAAACAGAATAAATTGTTATCCCACTTTGCTTTTCTTCATTCTAAACACAAAGTAACTCTAGTTCCAGGAGTCACTTTAAGTTATTTGAAAACTTCGATCTCCTGTATCTATATAGCATAAATACAGAGACCAGCTAAATGTACCTTTGAGAGAAGAGGGTGTGAATATCAGATAACTGCAGAAGTATGGGCCTGCGGGCTCCTTCATGTCATTTGAATGTTCTTGCCTCAATGAACCTGATATTCTGTCATGCAGCAAGTCAACAGAGAGTCAATTAAAATGTAGAGATTTATATACTGCTTTCTTCTCTAGAAAAGATATAGAAACATAACACATGAAAAACTGTCTACGTGGTTTTTCTTAAGAGCTGCTATAGCTGAGGTTTTAAAACATGATTTTTTTTCTTAATATTATTTTTCTATTTATTTTTACAGAATAAAGTCTAATTTTTTTTTCATGTATCCCCTGGTTACAACTCTCTTCCCCCTCTGGACCCCTCCCAGTCAGCCTTCAGCCTCCCTCCTCCCCAGCCCCCAGCCCCTTCCCCAGAAGGGCAAGAAGTCCCAGGGTGAATTAGCTCAGCATCCACTCCAGGCAAGTCCGATTTCCTCATCCTCATATCAAGACTGGGTTAGGTGTTCCTCTGGAGGGAATTACATCAATTTCCCCATCCCTTTCTGTCCTCCAAAATTTTTCATATATCTCTCGATGCTCCTTTTCAAATTCATGGTCTCTTACCATTAATTGTTGTTAGATACATTATACACTTATGTATAATTATGCATATGTATGTTTAAGCATCTATGCATATGCATATGTATATTCCTAAACACTAACTGAGCAGTTTTTCCATAGCAAAGCTTATTTTGCTATGTAAATGCGTTGTCCTCCTAAGATTACTTTTTGAGTTCATTTTATAAGAGAATGGTAAAGGCTTTTCTGTCAGTCTAGGACAGTGGTTCTTAACTCCCTAACACTGTGACCCTTCAGTTCAGTTCCTCATGTTGTGGTGACACCCCCCTCCAACCATAAAATCATTTTATTGCTACTTCATAACTGCAGTTTTGCTGCTGTTATGAATCACAATGTACATATTTGCTATATGGCCCCTGAGGTGATTGCAAGCACAGGTTCAAATCACTGGTCTAAGACATGTGTTTAGGAGATCATCAGTCTAGTTTTCTTCAAGCCTTGGCTTATGCCTTTGCACTTCGGGCCACAGCAGCCAAGCAGGTCTGGCTTGGATTTTAGCATTCTCCGAGAGCTTGGAAGAGAGTAATAGAGACTGCGTTTAAAAGCAGCCAGTGTTAGACTTTGGAATGCAGAATAAAGGAACAAAAAGTAGAAAAGAGATCAATCTGACCTCAACAGATGAGACTGTGCACATACTGAGGGGCAGCAGACTTCCTACACAGGATGGAAAGTGTGTCAGGGAAGAAAGTCAGTCAGGCTCTGTTAGGCCTTTGGAAACAGCTTTCAGCAGGAACATGGGAAGGTTTGGAATTTGGGATTAGAGAAATCCTAAGATGCCATGAGCAGAATATAGTGGCTAATCTAAAAAAACTGCAGAGAAAAATGGAGAGAGTGAGGTCCTAGTTCATGAGGTTTCAGAGGGGAATGAGGACTCTTTTCAAGAAGTGGGGTGATATCACTGGTGTGAGTCATTGGCCAAGAATCTGACTCCATTCTGCCAATGTCCTGAGAACATGAGTGAAACAGAATTTTAGAAAACGATAGACTAGGTAGACTAATTTCTTTGACATAAGAACTCCAGGACAAGAGAGCAAGACAATGTGTTTGTTAAAGAAAGTGTCATATTGAAGAGAAGTCACCTGCACTGCACTGAGACAACCAGAAAAGTGTCCTGAGGTCAAAGCTTCACTCCCCAGAGGCTCCATATAGTGAAGAGTCAGATTGATAAAGACTGAGTTGAGCTATTTCCCTGCTTGAAGCAGCTGCCTACAAAAGTGTTTCTCCATGGAGCCACTACACAGAGGTCAATATGACTGCGAGACCTAGGGAGGCCAGGTGACATAGCAAGGTGACAGCAGACCTTGGCAACACGATTCATATTGTTCTAGCTTTGCAAGCATGACAGATGTAAGATGCTGGATTGAGGAAATCGTGGGGAACTGTTAATGCCTGACAGTGTGTGGCACACATGGTGGGGGGTGCTGAGAGGTCTGCTGTTAGGTAAAGTGTTAGTGGCAATAGAGAATTCAAGCTAGTAAAGATGCTCAGACTATGTGATGTGTGCCTAGGATAGCAGCAGTGATGGCAAGGACCCTACCTAGGATACCATCTGTGTGTTGTGGGTGGCATAGCTGAAGAGATGAGACACCCCATGTCATTTGGAATCCAGAATTGTAAGCCCCAGATGTCTGACAAAACACTGTAGAAGCTGGTCTTTGCCAGGCTGGAGTGTGATGTTCCTTTCAGATTCTTCTTTCTATGTTCTGGTTCTCCTCTTTTCAGACAGCAATGTTTACTCGGTGTCAATGCATGTTGAATGACCTATCATTATTTTGTAGCAGCTCACAGTTAAGAAATTTGACCTTTAATAGCACTGGAATTGTTAAGAGCATGAGGACCATTAAAGTGGAACTGTATTTTACTTTATGAAATAAACATCACTTTGTCAAGAAAAGAAGTAGAAGGTTACGGCTTAAATGTTGATGTTTGAGTGTCAACTTGACAAGGAGTGGAGCTGTCATGGCTAGTGTTGATTGACGGCCTGAAAAAATCTAGAATCACCTGGGAGATGGGTCACTAAGAAAGTTTGATGGAGGACTATCTTTGTTGTATTAGTTGAGATGAGAAGCCCTGCCCACTGTGGGTGATTCCATTCCAACTGGGATCCTGGATGATAAAATGAGAAGTAAGCTAAAACTTTGTCAGTCTTCACTGCTCTTCCTGATGGTGGATGTCATGTGACCAGCTCCTATAGCTCCCGTCACTTTGACTTTTCTGACCTCAAGTTTTCTTGGTCAGAGTATTTTATCTTTTCCGATGATTTTAGGTTTTAAATTTTTAATTCAGGTTAGAGATAGGGTTTTAATCAATGCCATTGAGCAAAAAGTTAAAAGTTACTAAGATTAAGCAGGAAGAAATACCATCAAGTATTTTCTCAGATTAAATTAATAAGTAAATTTAGCATGAATTATTAGTCAAATGTACAAAAGTCAATAGTATTCTATTTACTAGCAATATTTATAAAATACAAAAACTATTATGTAATGGTGGCATTTGTTTGTATTTGGGCTACTACAGCAAAACTGTAGAAACTAGGAATCTTAAACAATTTGTTTCTCACTGTTTCGGAGGCTGAGTCTCTGAAACCAGCTGCTGGCACAGCTGAATTTTTCTTAAGTTCCTCCTGGAGGGCTGCTGATTGATGATTTCTCATTGTGTCTTTACAAATCAGGGAGATAAGCATCTCATTTTATTAGTGACAAATTTCATTTATGAGGAGGGTCAATCTTGTAACCTTTCACCACTGAAAGGTCCTTCCTTCTCCTAATAACATTGCATTGGACATTAAGGTTTTAGCATAGACATTTAAGGGTGCTATAGTTACTCCATGACAAAACCAACATATAAGTGCTGAACTAAATAGCCAACCCAAGGACAGCCTGTACTATTTGGTGATGTGTACACGGTATGTGCACCTCCAGCTTCTGCTCTGTATGAAGAACTACGAATCATGCAGCCTTCTATGCTAACTTTGTAGCCTATACACGGGTTTTTTTATTTTTTATTTTTTTACAGCTAATTCAAGGCTATGATGTTTCATCTCTGCATGAAGCTGACAAAAAAAAAAAAAACCATACTCTGTAGAATGTAGAATCTGGGTTTGGGGTACAAAATGGGAAGAAAGTCAATGTTTGCTGTTTTGTTTCCAAAGATTAATGCTGCTGCCTAGAAAGAAAACAGCTAATCAATCTGATTGAGTGCAGCTTATATCCTAATACACAGTAATTAACATTGAAAGACTAAAATTGGGTTTCTGCCATCTAGTATCTTTTGCATTTCAAATTATTTTTAACCTTAAAAAATTTGAACTTCCTAGTCATTTCCTTATCTATTTAAATTATTTTTTCTTTCAGTTTCTTGGTGATGACAAAGAAATTGTTAGATCCTAACAATGACTGTTTCCTAAAAACTTTCTTAGAATGACTGAATACATATCTGAAATCAGATAGGCAGCGGACAATCTGTGGAAACAGAGAAGATGTAGTACCTTCCAATAGACAGGAACATCAGGATTGAATTTCCTAGTGACATTGAGTTACTCTGTGGTAAAGATAGAATGTTTGGAAAAGTTGTAGCTTCTCCTCAGACACTCCTTTCCATCAATTTAGATAAATATCATTTTCCATTACTATGCTGATGGTTTCTCTAAGCATTTTATTCTTTGGATTTTGTTTTGCTGCTATTATGCCCTGGTAATAAGACTGCTGAAGAGACCACCAGAGATGCAAACTCTGTGAAATGTAAAAGCAAAGTTTATTGAAAAGTAATACAAGTCACGGCAGGGACCGCATCAAGTACACAGGTATAACACAGGCCAGAGGAGGTACCCGTCCTTCTACAAGCTCGGTTTTTAAAGGCAAAAAATGACAAAGTTACACATCAATTGTGTGCGGGGGGAGGGGGGTCCTCAGTACAGGTACAATTCTGATTGGCTCATTTTTAGGGACCTTCCAGAATTCCTGTTATCTGAGCCAGTTGTTTCTCAAACCCTTTTTTATAGACTATCTCCTGTGCTGGGACAGTCTGACTTTGTACTTTCAAGTCCCTGGACCCTATGTCAGCAGTAAATTCAAAACTCAGGCCTGTTTCAAGCTGGAGTAAAGGACTTGCTCAAAATAGAAGTGCTTCCCTGGTTCTTCACTGCTAATAGTGGGGTTTCTGTTGCTTGTTGGGTTTTTTGTTTGTTTTGTTTTTGAAAAAGAAATCAAGGAACTAGAGAAATGGCTCAGTTGTTAGGAGTAAGCACCTCTCCTGCAGAGGACCTAAGTTCAGTTGTTCACAGTACCCACACAGGGTGGCTCCTGATGTTTGTTAACTATAATTCCGAAGGATCTGATGTTCTCTTCTGACTTCTGCAGATATTACACTCATGTGCACATACTTCCTTCCACACAAAGACATAATTAAAAATAATATAATAAAAAATAAAATAATTCTTCTTTTTCAATAATGGAAGATTGTGGGTTTCCTCATCTTAGGAAGCTGGTTCTTGGTGCCTCTCCTCCTGAGTTCTTTTCTGTACTCAGAGAAATAGTAACGCTCCAACAGTGGTGGTCCCATTTTCTGAGATGCTCTCCAATCTCCTGCTAACACCTCAAGTCAAATAAGATGAAGAGGAAGGAGACAAGACAATGCACTCAGACTCTGCATTAGAGTCTTCACGGAAATTCTGGCTTGGCTTACTTAACACACTTCTACTGATGATGCCATATTTGGTCTCTAACTAGAAAGAGTATGGGTATTAGCATATTTACCTATATTCAAACTAATAACATCACAATGGTTTGGCTAGGTTTTTATTTCTTGCTTCTAGTCTCAGATTAAGGTCCTTTGTTCAGCCTTCTGGGTGCTGAGATGGCAAGTGTGTGCCACCAGGACAGATGTCCTATGTGCACGAGCTTACAGGAGTGGGATTCTACAGGGAAGGGAAGCTTTTTTTCCCCATGATTGTTTCCTTCCTTTTCTAGAAATCAGAGCAACCATAGCTCTGCATTGTAGATTCATTGGTTTTGAATTTTATCTAACCAGTGCCATAGGATAAGTGTTCTTTCAGGTGTAGTTTCTGTTGCTTGCTATATTCATGAAAACTGTTGTTCATGTACCAGAACTTTATTCATTTTTGTTACTGGGCAGTGTTCTGGTGTGCTAACATGTCAAGTCTTTTACATATATCTTCATAAAAGAAATTTTGGTTATTAGCTGTTATAAATTACAGTGCCAAGAAATTGTGTGTGTCTTTATTGGTGTGCCTATGAATAAGTTTGTGTTAGTTTATATCTAAGGAAAGCACATGACTGGAACATAGATTGTTTCCATGTTTCAATCTTGAAGATGGTACCACAAGTATCTAAAAAGACTGTGCAGGAGGAAGTCAGAGTTCTTTCTGCTTCATGTCTTTATTATTGCTTAGTTTAGACAGATTTCTAAGTAGCCATTTTATTGCCTGTTGGAGAGGTCTTTCCAGGAAGTCACCATTAGCTTCTAATGACTAATAAGGCTGAGAGTCACTTCCTGTGCTTATTGGCAATTTCAACATTGTCCTTCAAGAATTTTTTTTCTGTTTGTTGCTTATTTTAAAATAACTTTAATAAAATTTGTTGTAAAAATTGCAAATAAAAAACATCACACACCAAAATTTAATAAGCCCCAAAGTCTATACAGCTTATTGGCATTTAAACAGATAGGAAGCATCAGACTGAATTTTATACTTTCCATATGTATTGTATTTTGTTTATTTATATACCACAAAACCAAAAAAATCTGTGACAGAATTAAAACTAGAAAACAATTTATATCCTCTTTTTTAATGAAGTGCTTTCTCAAGTCCTTATTCCATTTTTTTTTTTCTGCTTGGTTTCTCTCTTTTATTCTATTTATTCATCCTTTGGAGTGTTATTGGTCTTTTTTAGTTACACAGGTGGCAAATAACTCTTCAGATTCCATAGTTTTTCTTCCATTTTATTAATGGTTGATGACCAAGGTTTTCAATTTTGATATAGTCAATTTGTCAGCAGCTTTCCTTTGTGCTTAGTGCTTTATGTGTTTTATGAGAAAATTATTTCCTAGCATCAACCTTGAAGATGTTCCCTAAATTCTACTATATGTGGTTTGTTGCTTTTACTTTGAGCTTCAGGCTTATAATCCATGAGATTAAAAACTCCACTTTTTCCTTATTGTTTATCTGTGTTAAAACCAATCAAGGCAAGTGTACATGTATAAAGAGATATGCCACTGATTTTTTTTCTTTTACTGTGAAAGCTCTTTTTCTGCCTTTCCACCAGCACAGTCATCTGGAAACTTCATAAAAGTGTGCTTCAGCCTCATTCTCACTGTTAGGTTGGCATTTACCTTCTCTAATATTTTCCTCACATATGTCAAAACCAGCTTCTTGTGTTTGCTTTATTGTTTTTATGTTCTTGCAATACTTGCACATATTCTTCAATTAGGATGGCTTTCTGTATATCAATTTGTTCAGAAATGAAACTTTTAAAAACACTGAATTTTCCAAATTATAGAGATACTATAGCCATCATATATTTATCTCTTCTATTCTTTCTCAAAAACATACTTCCCACCCTATCTTCTCTTTGTATTGCTGAGGATGGAATTTAGGGTTTTAAAAGCCTAAGCAAAGGCTTAACCCAGGAGTAACATCACCATCAAATATTTACAGATTATTTTATAATATTAGTGACTTTTGTCATATTTATTCTTTTTTATTTTGTTTTGTTTGTTTTACATTTTTTCTTTTATTATGAATAAAGTCACATTTTCTATCAGTGTATATCCTTGTTCAAGCTCCCCTCACCCTCCCACCACTTCCAGTCATTCTTTCTTCTCCACATCACTTTATCTCCTCCCATGCAAGGGCAGGAGGTTCCAAGGTCCCAAGGTGGCTACGTTCAGCATCCACTCCTGGCAGATCCGCTTTCCTCACCTCAACATCAAGACTGGGTCACGTGTTCCTCTGGAGGGAATGTGATCCAAGGTGCCAGTCCAAGGTGTTACAGACCCCAAGCTGTTCAGTGCTTGTGGTTTGCAGCTTGGAAATGCTTTGCTTTTTGCTTTATTGTTTAAAGTCCACTAATGAATGAGTATATCCCTTGCTTATCTTTCTGGGTTTGTGATCCCTTGCTCAGGAGGATATTGTCCAAATCCATCCATTTGCCAGCAATTTTGGGATATCATTTTTTCTTACTGCTGAGTAGTACTCCATTGTGTAGATGTACCACAGTTTGTTAATCCATTCTTCAGTTGAGGGGCATCTAGCTTGTTTCCAAGTTCTTGCTAGTACCAATAATGTTGCTATGAACATAGTTGAGCTAATGCCTTTGGAGTGCAAATGTGCATCTTTAGGATATATGCCCAGTAGTGGTATTGCTGGATCCTTGGGGAGATGCATTCTCAGTTTTCTGAGAAATCACCATATTGCATTCCAGAGGGGGTGAACAAGCTTATACTCCCACCAACAATGGAAGAGTGTTCCTCTTGCTCTGCACCCTCTCCAGCATAGGCTGTCATCTGTGTCTTTTATTATAGCCAATCTAACAGGTGTTAGGTGGTATCTCAAAGTTGTTTTGATTTGCATTTCTCTGATGGCTAAAGATGATGAACACTTTTTCAGGTGCCTTTCAGCCATTCGTAATTCTTCTGTTGAGAATTTCCTTTCTAGTTGTGAGCCCCATTTCCTGATTGGGTTATTCAATGTTTTGGGCTCTAGTTTTTTGAGTTCTCTATATATTTTAGAGATCAGTCCTCTTTCAATTGTAGGGTTGGTGAAAATTTTTTCCTATTCTGTAGGCTGTCGTTTTGTCATATTGACTATGTCCTTGACTTTACAGAAGCTTCTCAGTTTCAGGACATCACACTTATTGGTTGTTGTTCTTAGTGTCTGTGCTGCTGGTATTATGTTTAGGAAGTGGTCACCTGTGCCAATGCATTGGAGCGTATTTCCCACTTTCTTTTCTATCAGTTCAGTGTGGCTGGGTTTATGTTGAGGTCTTTGATCCACTTGGATTTGAGTTTTGTGCAGGGTGATAGGTTTGGATCTATTCGCGTTTTTCTACACACTACCATTTGTTATAGATACTATCTTTTTTCCACTGAGTATTTTGGGCCTCTTTGTCAAAGATCAGGTGTTCCTAGGTTTTTGGGTTTATGTTGGGATCTTCAATTTGATTCCATTGATCCACAAGTCATTTTTATTCCAGCACCAGGCTGTTTTTTATATTGTAGCTCTATAGTATAACTTGAAGTCAGGGATGGCAATGCCTCCTGAGGTTCTTTTGTTGAGCAAAATTGTTTTGGCAATCCTGGCTTTCCTGTTATTCCAAATGAAGTTGAGTATTTTTCTTTCAAGGTCCAAAAATATTGTGTTGGGATTTTGATGGGCAGTGCATTGAATCTGTAGATTGCTTTTGGTAGAATTGTCATTTTTACTATGTTGATCCTACCTATCCATGAACATGGGAGATCTTTCCAGTTTCTGATATCCTCTTCAATTTCTTTCTTCAGTGATTTAAAATTTTTGTCAAATAGATCTGTTACTTCTTTGATCGTAATTACTTTAAGATATTTAATGCTATTTGAAGCTATTATAAAGGGTGATGGTTCCCTTATTTCTTTTTCAGCCATTTTATCTTTAGTGTATAGGAGGGCTACTGATTTCTTTGAGTTAATCTTGTATCCTGCTACATTGCTGAAGGTGTTTATCAGATATAGAAGTTCCCTGGTAGAATTTTGTGGATCACTTATGTATACAATCATATCATCTGCAAATAGAGATATTTTCCCTTCTTCTTTTCCAATTTGTATCCGCTTAAACACCTTTTGTTCTATTATTGCTTTAGCTAAAACTTTGAGAACTATATTGAATAGATAAGGGGAGAGGGGACAATCTTGTCTCATTCCTGATGTTAGTGGGATTGCTTTGAATATTTCTCCATTTAGTTTGATGTTGGCTGTTGGCTTCTTCTAAATTGCCTTTATTATATTGAGATATTTTCCCTGTATTCCTGATCTCTCCAGAACTTTTATCATAAAGGAGTGTTGGATTTTGTCAAAGACCTTTTCAGTGTCTAAGGAAATGATCATGTATTTTTTTCCTTCAATTTGTTTACATGATGGATAATATTTATGGTTTTTCATATGTTGAACCATCCCTGAATTTCTCAGATGAAGCCTACTTGGTCATGGTGGATGATATTTTTTATATATTGCTGTATATGGTTTGCCAAAATTTTGTTGAGAATTTTAGCAACAGTATTCATGAGGTAAACTGGTCTGTAATTTTCCTTCTTTGTTGTGTCTTTGGAGTGGCTTGGGTATTAGGATAATTGTGGCCTCATAAAAGGAATTTGGCAATATTCCTTCAGTTTCTACTGTGTGAAACAGTTTGAGGAGTAATGGTAGTAATTCTTCTTTGAATATCTGGTAGAATTCTGTACTTAAACTATGTGGACCTGGGCTTTTTTTACTTGGTAGACTTTTAATGACAGCTTCAATTTCCTTTAGGGTTATCAGTCTGTTTAGGTAATTAATCTGGTCTTCATTTAATTTTGGAAATGAAACCTGTCCAAAAAGCTGTCCATTTCTTCTAGGTTTTCCATTTTTGTGGTATATAGATTTTCAAAGTATGACCTGATAATTCTTGGATTTTTCTGGGGGTCTGTTGTTGTGTCTGCCATTTCATTTCTGATTTTGTCGATTTGGATACTTTCTCTCTGCTTTTTGGTTAGTTTGAATAAAAGTTTATCTATCTTGTATCCATTTGTATCATAACCTCTGTTAGACTCCTTATTTCTCTGTTGAGTCTCTGTCTCATTGACCTATCCAAGGGCGAAAGTAAGGTATTGAAGTCTCCCACTGTTAGGGTGTGAGAATTGATATGGGATTTGAGCTTTAGTAGTAGTTTTTTATTTTTTATTTTATTTTTTTTTACATAGGTAGGTGCCCTTATATTAGGGGCACAAATACACAAATATTTAGGATTGAAATTGCCTCTTGACCAAATTTTCCTTTGATGAATAAGTAATGTCCATCCTGATCTCTTTTCATTGATTTTAGTTTAAAGCCTACTTTGTTAAATATTAGGATGGTAACATCAGCTTGTTTCTTAGGGCCATTTGATTGGAAAATCTTTTCCCAACCCTTTACTCTGAGCCTATGTCTGTCTTTGTGGTTGTGTTGTGTTTTTTGTATGCAGCAGAAGGATGGCTTCTGGTTTTGTATCTATCTTGTTAGTGTATGTCTTTTTATAGGTGAATTGAGTCCATTGATATTAAGGGATATTAGTGACCACTGATTGATATTTACTGTTATTTTTGGTGGTAGCTAAAATAAAAAGTCCTTTCTCTGGGCTTTTTTTCTGTGCAATTATTGACTATTTGTGGTTTCATGGGTGTATCTGGGATCTTTAGGTTGAAGTTTTCTCTCTAATTCTTTATGGAGGTCCAGATTGGTAGATAGGTATTGTTTCAGTCTAACTTTGAGATGAAATATCTTGTTTACTCCATCTGTGGTGATAATTTTGACAATTTTGTTGGGTATAGTAGTCTAGGTTGGCAGCCATACTCTTTTAGTGTTGTATAATTTCTGACTAAGACCTTCTTGCTTTCATCATTTCTATTGAATAGTCAGGAGTTATTCTGATAGGTCTGCCTTTATAAGTAGTTGGCCCTTTTCTATTATGGCTCTCAAAATTTTTTCTTTGTTCTGTACATTTTATGGCTTGATTATTATGTGGCGGTCAATCTTTTTTTGGGGGGGGTCAAATCTATTTGGTGGTCTGTAAGTTTCTTGTATCTTTATAGTCCTTTTCTTCTTTAAGTTGGGAAATTTTTCTTCTATGATTTTATTGAATACATTATCTGTGCTGTTGAGCTGGTATTCTTCTCCTTCTTCTATTCCTATTATTGTTACATTAGGTCTTTTCATGGTGTCCCAAATTTCCTGAACATTTTGTGGTATGGCTTCTTTGGTTTTAGTATTTTCTTTGACTGATGTATCTATTTCTGTTATTGAGTCTTCCACTCCAGAGATTCTCTCTTCCATCTCTTGGATTCTATTGGTTATTCTTGTATTTGTAGTTCCAGCTCTTTTCTTCAGATTTTCTATTTCCATCTTTGCCACATTTTATGCCTTTTTTTATTGCTTCTATTTCAGTTTTTAATTCCTGGAATATTTCTTTCATTTTTTGGTTTACTTTTTCTTGGTTTTCTTTCAAGGATTTGTTCATCTCTTCCAATTTTTTGTTTATATTTTCTTTTATTACTTTAAGGGATTTTTTTTGCATCCTCTTTGAAAGCTTAAATAATCTTCATAAAGGTGTTTTTGCTGTTGTTTCCTCTTCATTGCTCTATTCAGGTCTTTTAGTTGTAGAACCACCAGTTTCTTCTGGTGTTGCCTTGTTGTTCTTTATATTATTATATGTATTTTTGCACTGACATCTGCCCATGGCTTCAGGGGTTCACAATTAGGCAGCTGGATGCAGGACTGGCAATGTGTAGACTCATATGGTGAAAAGAGATGCAGAAATATAAGACCCTAATGGCTCATGGGCCTAACAGCCTAGAGAGTATCATACCACACAAAGGAAAGGGAAACCATTAAGCAAGTAAGACAATTAACTCTGTGAAGCTGTCATTTACTACCCATGTACTTACAGGGACATGCAAGCACACATCACACACACATGCATAAATACACACACTAATAAGAAAATTTAAAACCTTTTTTATCCTTGTAATATGAAAATAGATCATAATACATCATCAGCTTTTAAGCTAGTTATAATTGTTGTATTCAGATTGATAAAAGTTTATTTATTAGTGTCTCCGTTTTTCATGGATGGGAGATTATTCTATAATTTTTCTTTGTTGTTCATGTTTTTCTCAAAATGGGAATATGTATATGATAGGTTTAGGTTTTTTTTTCTAAATAGAAAATTGACTATACAGTCTTAAAACTTTAGTATAATTTACAATGAAGTCATACTCTATAAGACTTTAATGTGTGCAAAATTTTAAATTACAAGTTTTTTCTCTAAAAATATTGAAAGATTCTGTTCTATTTTTGGTAAAGTATCCTTTATATGAAGAATTCATTTGTATGGAGTTCCAAAAAATATTAAAGGAATTTTGATTCTAATGTCATTTCCCGCCTTTCACAATGCATATACTGACATGTCATTTTCTATTATAATATCAAATTGCCTGTGGCTTGTTGTTTTTTTATTCATCATACTTACCAGAGATTTATTAATTATATTATTATTCCAATGCCCATTTATCCATTTCCGGACACTTATTTTATGTTGCTAGATTCATCATTTTTCTGTTATTTTGTTCTTTTTGCCTTTCGTTATTAAATTTGTAAATGAGAATGCTGATCTTCAGGCTTTTTTTGTTCCTGACAACAAATGAATAAATTTCTATCAGTATGATATCTCCACATTTCATTTGTTCAGGGCATTATCATTTGTTATAACTCTTGTGCTTTTTTTCTTTGATTCATGGAACATTCTGACTTTTATTACTGGACTTCAGACTCATTCTAATTTCCTGTTTCTTATTTTGCTAGTGACTTTGTGCCAAACTGCATTATGGTGAGAAACATTTTGTGTGACTTTAGTCGATTCTTCTTTGTGAATATTTCCATTATGGACCAACAATGGTAGCCAACAATTGAGGACTTGAGAATAATGTGTATTCTGCAATCATTTGGCTTAGCATTCTGCGTTGTCGATAATTATTTGAGTGTTGTCAGTCAATAAAAAGACCCGACTCCACCAGGGACCCCAGGAAAAAAAAAAAGAAGATAACAAAACAAAGATCTTGTTGCCTGTATTGGCCTCCAGCTCACTGTGCAGCAGAAAAAGACCTCTAAATATTGATCCTTCTTCCCCACCTCTTGAGTGCTGTGATTAGGCATGTGACACCACACTCAATTTATGTAGTTTGGGGATCAAACCCAGGGCTTTTTCTATAGTAGGTAAGCACTCTCTCACTGGAATATCCCCCCCTTTCCTATTTCTGGATTAAGAGGGCTCATATTTTCATTTTGCATTGGACTGTTGGCTATGTCTCCCAGTTTAGCTGATAATGTTGTTCAATTAAAAATAAAAATTTCCACTCTATTTTATGCGTCAAATATTTTCTGAATATATTCTTTTCTCTTTAGTATGAAAAACCCATGATCCTTTTGTTCATTTTTCTTTCACTGGGTATTTACTAAACACAGCTGCACGCCCATTCATACTGCCTCTTGATTCTGCAGTAATAGGAGAAAAATATTAGCACCTTATTTTGCGGAGAAAAAAATAGTTACTCAAGTAACTATTGAAGTAAGTTGAAAACTAACCAAGTGATTGAATTTGGGATTGAGCATCAATGTTCTAATTCCAAAATAACTTTCCTTTTATTAAATTACAACTAATTTCTCAGAAGACATCTTTATCACAGAGGATGATTCCCCAACATTGACTGTGGAATTTCCGCTTTAGTGCTTATTAAATACAAGCTGTTCCTAACATATTTTATTCACATAGTACTTGGTGTCAGTTTTACAATGTTTTCTGCCACGAGCAAAGAAACAAGTAGCTGCAAGTGGGTAATTAGGATCATACTGGGAGTTTGGGAAGTGGGTGGGATGTCCTTAAAATCTAAACATCTGGTTGTTATAGTTCATGAGCAATAAGTGATTAATGTATTGTAAGCACCAGCTAGCAGAAATACATCCTGAAGCTTCAGTTAATGTGGGTTCTGTTTCCAAAAGGACAAGGGAATTTTTAAAAATCTAAAATGTGACTAACTCACATGACTCACCCACCTTTGCCAGTTCATTCTGGATCGTTCACAGTGTATTGAAATGCCAGCTTAGTGTCACGAAGATGCCCTGTTTGTTATCTCGACAGTCCCTCAAAAGCTCATGCAGATTCTTCCCCAGAAAAATCACTGAAATATTTCACAGGAAACACTGGACCCATGCAGTGAGAGTACCTTTTCCTCAGCTAGACTATCCTAGTACCAGTTATTTGCACCTGGGCATTAGATTCCTGACCCCTAAGGCTACATTAACATAACAAAAGTACCTTACTAGAATACCAACTTCATGGTGATTAGTGGTACTGAAAGCCAGTGGCTAGAGCACCTTGCTTCCTAAGGCTATATTTTTTCTGCTTTTAATGCTTATTTCCAAGCTTATGCTCTGGCTGTTCCATGTTCCCTAGGCTGTTCAGAGGATGCTGGGAGTGCTCCTACATCACAGAGCAGCTACATCAACGGAAATGCTTACCAAAGCACTTGAAAGTTCCATTTTTGTTCTGTGGAAGGAATCGGGGTGCTGAATTTAAACAAAACAAAACCTCTTACCCCCATGGAGGTAGAAGTAGAACTATAATGAAATTTGTTTGTAACATAAAATTCAGATTCCAAAATTTCTCAGAGGTTGAATCAAATACTCTGTAGAGGACAGAGGAAAGTTTTGAAGCTAGGTTCATAAAACCCTGGAAATCTGGACAGGGCAATGAATCAGCTTGGTTGGTTTTGCAGGATTCTAGAAGTCAGAACACTGTAGTGTGTAAGTGTGTAGCCTCCCCTTCCCATGTTGTATTTGGTTCAAGAAGTGGTGTGTTTTGTTTATTTTTCTGTGGCAGAATCTTGCTATCTAGCCTGCCGGCCTCACACGGAATTTGTTTTTGCTTTCTTGCTACAGTGAGTGTGAGTACCGAGACCACAGTGGTTACTGCTGTTCTGATATCATCAGCACATCCTCACACGGTGCTACTTTTCAGTATGTATACATGAAGGTCGGCTGCATAGTGTAATCTTCAGCAAAAGCCTTTTGGAGCCTCTAGAGAGCTGCAAAGAGTTAAGTGTAGGCACAGAACATTCTCTAGGCAGAGTAAAGGAAAACATGGCCTGGGCCAAAGCAGGCACTAATTACCTGACTTGATTTGTTTTAGGCATTGGATGGGGAAGCCACCCTTTGCTGAGGGGCAGCTGTGGCACCCACTGAACTAACACAATCTGCTCCTAGGGCTGCTGTGGGTGGAGTGAGATGCAGTCACTGCCGTGGTTGAGAATTCCAAGTATTTTGAGGTTTTTGATCTTTTTATTTAAACAAATGGATTCTTTGTAGGCGAGAGACCAGATGTTACACTGAGATGAGGCTGTATAGAGCACGTGACAGTGACTTATGGACCAGATGTGACTGGCTGGAGTATGGTGGCTTAGTGATTTTATACATGTGAGCTTTTTATTTTTATTTTATTTTGAGAATAAAAATGATAAAAAAAACCTACCTATGCCTTAATCAGCTTTTCATCACTTTAATGAAATAGCTGAGATAATCAACCCTTAAAACAAAAGGTTATTGTGGTTCACAGATTTTGGAACTTTCATTTGCTTAGTTCCAAGGGGACCCTTTCATTTCCAGCGTGTTTATGCACTTGGCTAATACTGTGGAGGCAAAGACTGCAGGGGAGAAGGATGCTTCCATTGCCCAGTGAATAGTTGCTTTGATTTGGATAAAATGGCTTATTGAGCTCTCATCATTTGATGAGTCAGTGGTCACCACAGTGTCAGGACAGGTTCAAGTGTTGGTTTTATCTGTCCATGAAACAGTGTCTCCCCATTAAGTAGATTGTTTCATATTTCTGGCAGATCAATGAGAACCTGTGCCAAGCAAACGTTCATGAGAACCCTGGGAGCTGACATCCCCTGGTCCCATCTACCCTACACAGTACTCCCATCTTCACATTGATGTCTATTCCTCTCTGATCCTATGTATATCTTCCACCCTCACCTGAAATTGGTTTTAATTTAAGATTAAAAAATAAAAACATTCACTTTCCTTCCGAGGCCCACAGGGCACGGCACCTGAACATGGGCATGGAGGGAGGACAGTATGTGTCTGGCTTTCTTCTCTCTTCCACCCTCTAGAGAGAAAGTCCTGTAAGGACATGGATGTTTTCTCAGAGGCTCTTCCTGTACTGATTCATTATTAATCCTTTACAGCAGCAGGCACACTGTACTGCCTACACTCCCTGCTCACAGGCAGGTGACTTAGTTTCCCTAGGGTGAATGACATTAGCATTTGACTGCTTTTCCTGCCAAACTAATAGTCTGCCTTCTCTACCCTAAGATTTCTGACACAGACATAAGCAAGCATGTGGAGGTTGAGATCAGGAGGAAGCCACATGCCTAAGGAACCCTTTCCATTCTCTTGGGATATATCCTGAGAACTAGTCTGTAGGCTTCTTGAAAGTCTCCAGAAAGATTAAACTCAATGGCTCCAAACAGTAGGCAGCTTTTGCACTCTATTTCTTGATTGTGTTGAATACTCCCTACTTCTTCCTTTGGGCTTACCTCAGTACCAGTCCTCAAGTTCTTTGGTCAGGGGTCTACTCTTAGACGATCGATCTCATCCTAAAACAGTTACTAAATATTACTAAAGACAAACAATGTTGTCTATATTCACTGGCAACATCCACATGGTTATGATATTTATATTTTGATGGAATTTTCTAATTCAATAATTCAAATCTATAATTTTGCTCTTTTATGCTTTATGATCAACTATGAACCTTAGTGAGTATATTTCACTCACAGAAATTACTATTATGTACTATTATTATAACTATATATATGAGCACACACATATATATATATATATATATATATATATATATATGTCAGAGAGGACCAGTGATTGATCAAATAAAGACCTAGAAAGAAAGCTCAAGACTCTTGGTACTGTGTGACTGTTGGCCATCCTAGCCTACAATTAGGACATGTACCCTTCACAAAAGAATTATTTTCTAGTTAAATTAGATTTTTACCTGTTGCAAAATAGTAATTTACCTCTTTTCCTACCTTTTCTAGTGGTGAATGCAAATGAATGTTTAAAAATGTTATTTTACTTATTTTTTTGTTATACAGTATTTCATTATACAGCACTGGCTGTCCTGGAACTCCTGATGTAGACCAAGTTGTCCTCAGAATCACAGAAATACCCCTACCTCTGCCGCGCAAGTGCTGGGATTAAGGCCCACCATGCCTGGGCACAAATAAGCAATTTAATTATTTAAATGACTTTTATAGTTCATTCCTATATATAATTCTGAGTGTATAATCCCTGAAGATAGCTCATTAATTGGGAGATGGGAAATTTTGTTACATAGTTGTGTGACAGCTCTTTTCATCTTGTTCCCAAAGCAACCTTCTGGAGAGATGAGGATGGGGGTGGACAGGGTGGAGCTGGAAAGAAAAATGAATTATGTTTAGCCAAGGAGCAGATCTTGGGTGATTCACTTTGAATGCCTCTGCCCGACCCACACTGTAGGATATTAAGGGGTTGTCAAATTGACAACAGACCTTTTCTCTCATTAAGAGAGAGAAAGAGAGAGAGAGAGGGAGGGAGGGAGGGAGGGAGGGAGGGAGAGGGAGAGGAAGAGAGAAAGAGACAGTTTAGTTTATTAGGGAGCCACATATGAGTGATCGTGGTCTTGCGGCACAGATTCATATTAATACCATGTTCCTCTGTGAAACTGATCCTATTGTTGTGAAGTAACTCGCTCAGAGAACAAATGGATTCTTAAAATCAATAGAAAGTCTTTATTCACAAGCAAACAGACTACATGGAGAACTTGCCCACCAAATTATGTAGCTAAGAGCTTTACCAATATTGGCTTTTTGGGCTCAGAAACACATCCATGTAGATACACTTCAGTTAGCAAGAAAAATTAGCAATAAACAGGGCTACAGAAGCCAAAACGTAAGGTTAGAACATGTGGCGCTGGTAGTGTGTGTCTGATCTCATGTGTGAAACCAACAACTTGACCAGTCTTTCAGGCTCTTAGCCCCAGCCCCCTTACCTCACTCATGGGAAAATACAGCAGAGGCCTCCCATTTACATTCTGTCTGACATTCATTTCTGGCCATAACTGAGATCTGGGTTTTTGTTCAAATCCTCTAGATCCACCTTTCTTGAACTTCTGGTCCCTTGGGCATTACCCTAACTTCTCTCTTCTTATTAGACAGGTGGTTATTTTGTTGATCCATATTTAACCTCAGGGATGCCCCAGATTAAATGAGTCAGGTCACCCCCTACCCCTCAGTAATGAGTCAAATCTCACTGGTGCAACCGACTAAAGGCTTCCATTTGCATTTGGCCCAGTCCCTCACCCATCTGCCCACTTCTGACACCGTGCTCATGGAACAGGGACTGCCCGCCCACCCTCGGTGGCCTGGCCCACCCGCCACTGTGTGTTCTGGGCCCAAGGCAGCATGAGACCTGCCAGCCCACAGCTTAGCTACCTCTCCATCTTCTTCATCTTGCCCTGTTCTTTACTGATTTTAAATGTTTCTGATTATGTTTGCTTCTCTCTCTCTCTCTCTCTCTCTCTCTCTCTCTCTCTCTCTCTCTCTCTCACACACACACACACACACACACACACACACAAACCTGGTCAGGCCCATTATCTTTGCTCAGCACGAAGGTTACGTGCTCAAGTAGTCAGGTGTGTCAAGATCTCATTCACCTGCAGCGGATCTAATCCCTCCCCAGGCCTGCTTTCTGATTAGCCCTCCCCATGCTCTGCCTATATGCATAAACAACTGTGCCTTTGTTGCAGTCAGCCATTGCTAAGTTCCTGCTCTGGCATGGTCTTTGACTCCAGAGTGCGCACTAGCTTTTAAATTCTGCCTGCATGCATGTATAACTCTATCCATACATAGCCTTGGTATTAAAGCTATGCCTCAATGCCCTTATACACCTTTCCCTGTCAGCTAAACTTTACAATTAATAGTGGTCATCATTTTAATATTGCAAAAGACATCTGAGAGCTTTTAAATAGAACAGTTTGTACATTTCTGGGTGTGTACTTGACACACTGCTTCCATCAATACATTGTTAGATCACTAGTCAGTCCATAGCCATTAAAACAGTTATTATCACCAGAATAATTTAAAAGTCATACAACAGTCTTGGCAATAGAGATGCTTTCCTTATTTCTGCTAAAGACTTCTCCAGATTGGCACACATTTATGTGCATAAAAGCTCCAAATCAGCTCATAAATTTTAACTTCTGTTTCTAGTTTGAACTGTCTCTGCAGGTGTTCACACAGCTAGCAGACACACCTAAGTCACTTCTGCATCCTGCTCTGGACAGCGAGCTCAGACCATTGCCTAACCTCCCCTGCCTTTGACTAGTCTCCCAGCCTTTTTAAGCCCTGATGATGATGATCCGTTTCAGCTTTAAGCAGCTACAGATAGAAAAGAGCGCATCATCCCTTGCCCCTGAGATGAGTTGAAAGGCTAAGTCAAAGAAAACTCCCTGGACCCAAAGTTTTCAATGAATACACTTATAATTATAAAAGCTACTAAAAATATTAAAGACTGTTAGAGAACACAGTCTTGATAGTCAGTCATACCTAATAGACAATTCACAAATGCTCAAAGATCTGCAGAATAGGACATTTAAAATGTTTCATTTTAAAAAGCCTTTCATGCTAGGTAGACATGCTGGCTCCTGATACCATCCTGTACCTCCAAGAAGATCAATGTGCACAAAGGAACCTCCACCAGGGACTTGCTTTGGGATGGCAACACCAGCCATCATAAAAGGTGCCTCTCACTGCACCTGCTGCCAAGGCCCCCTTCAGGTGGTGGACAATGGGACCCTGGGGAATCCATTTGGTTTGCTGGTATTTGAGGCTGTGATGGCGGTCTCTCTCTCATTGGTCTAGGTCACCTTGTATCAGTGCTTCAACTTTGTTGTCAAGGTCCCAGGCAGACCCCAGGTTGGCTTATGAGGAAGTTCTAGAGCACATGTCTTAAGGCACCAGTTTTCACCAGTTTGTACTGGCTGAGACTAGACTGTACTCCAAGTCCCTAAAAGCCTCTAGGGCCTGTATATTCCATATTCCACACAGCTGGTTTTCAGCTTCTGCACAGGCCCAATCTTCCTGCCAGACAACAGGGAAACAGCCTGGGATGTGATGGCTCTAGTAACCCTAGAACACGCCATCCTCAATCTAGTGTGAGACCTCTACAAGTTCCTGAGACTTCACTGCTGGAACCACCTCTCCAGACCCAAGTGGTCACCTACCCAGCAACTGGACCTGGTTTTCCAGGACATCCCAATAAAGGGCACATGTGCTCTTAAGCCTCTTTAGTTCAGCCTTGTCTCTTCTGTATTTTTCCATTCCATTGTTTTTGACCGTTATTACTCTTTCCATGGCTAGCCCCTTTCATAGGCCAATGCTGATAATCTATTTTTCTCCTAGCAACCTGCCTACTCAGCTCCTCCAGGGGACAGATGCCCGAGATCTCCAAGATGAGAGTTAATTGAATGCCTCTTTACCTACACCTTCCCTGTGCCGTGCATGACCGGATTCCCCCTACTTCTTCCTGTATGTACAGGAAGCAGTCTAGAGAACAAAAAATTCTGCGCCCCCACCCCCCCACTTGCCATCAATAATTCACCTTTTTATAAAATAAAAAATTGAGACATGTTAGGATTCTGTCCTATTTCCTGGAGCCCTGGCCAATGGGCAATAGCTTGGCCTGTCTAGTGTCCTGACGTCAGGCTCCATTTAAGAAGACTTCCACCCTTTGCTTTCTCTTATCTCTGGTCCCTCTCTCTCCTCAACCTTATCAGAGGGCATGCGCCCTTCCCCTATCTATCTATCTATCTATCTATCTATCTATCTATCTATCTATCTATCTCCCTTCCCTCATTATAATAAACCCTGTGTTTATCCCTTTCCTATTGTTCTGTGTGTCTCTTTCCAGTGGTTACGTGGGTCTCACCACCCTGCCAACCTGCCTGGGGCAAGGGGCCTCCAATCCCCATCTGGATCCAGCCATGTACACATGAATATCATAGTACAACAATGGGGACCTTGGGTAAGTGGTTTACATACAGCAAATCCAGAAATCTGCTGTAGGTTTAAGATTTTTGTTTGATACCATTCTTAGCTTTGGGATTGGCAGAAGCTAGATGTTTGCTAGCAACACATTTTACAGACTTCGATAGTTACAAAGATCTTAGTTCAGACCTAAGGTAGGCAATGGCTTTCACAGGGATGAAAATTAGCACAGGATAATCTGGCTGATGTCTGCAATACCTTAATTCTCCATAAGCACTGACTCCAGTCATTTGACTAAGGAGAATCTTTAACACAGAGCTAACATATCTTAGTGTGTGCTTCTGGAAACTTCAGTTCATAGGAAACTTTTTCAATAAACACTTTATTTTTTAATAATGCAGAACACTTATAATATGGAAAAAACTAATTCACCATATCTATAGCTTTTAATGTTGAAATTTTAAGTTAATACAACAATGATATTCTCAGTCCTTTGCTAAGGAATTAACTAACAGACAAACTTCTACACATAGCCAGTACATACATGTCACTGTAATGCCATAAACTATCCTTTTATCTTAAGTAAATATTAATCATTATTACTAAGGCCTGTAAGGTTTTGTGTAGCTGACTTAAGAGTGCTTCAGAAACCCTGCAGGGAATATAGTCACGATGGACAAATTTCTAAAATGAATGTAAGTTTTATACCTCAAGCTCTAACAAATCAGCTTCCTAGATTTTGCTCTTGGAATACTGTCAGAGTCTGTGCAGGAGTAAGATATCCTCAGGTATCATTTCCTGGTTCCCCACACAGATGGTGTCCGACACTTGCTGTTCTCTTAGTTCTTGTTAAATGTTTTCTAAGAGAAGCTTGTCTTTGTCTTCCCATGTCTCAGGACTGCTCTGCTTGCCAGGTGCCTTTTCACACTGGTGTTAGACTCACAGTGCAGAGGCCCTGCTCTGAGTTGCTCAGCATTTCATTTCCACAGGGTCTTGCTTTATTTCTACAGACCATCAGAAATAATGGTGAATGAAAATGATCACTTTCTACCTCCTCTTCCCAGCTTCCCTCTTAACCCAGCTAAAAAGTGTGGCGGGTTGTGATAAGGAAAGATGATTCATGGACTTATTGTTGAATAAAATCTGACATTGAGTCTTTTCATTTTAATGCATCCTTTTAATATCTTAATTTCTATAGTGAACTTTGCATAATTACAAGTAGTCTTTAATCCGAGTGAAGACAGCAAGAAAGTAAAAAAAATAAAAGGATGCTAAGGTTTTAGCTGTTAGGTTGAGAGTTGATTTCACTTTCTGTATCAGCATTTCATTCTGAACTTGAAATGTCATTATTTTAGAACTAGAGTGAATTAAGGTTTATCACATAGCACATAGATGCTTGGCAGTGGTTTTTAAAAATTGTATTCTTTTGTTTTGAGGAATTAAGAATGTAGTAATACACTAGAACTTTGAGTCCCTTCATTTAGAGAAAGGCTAGTTTAAAATAGGCTTCCCTTTGAAATGCATGAAGGAGAAGAGAATATTTATATAGAAAACATATCATTCCCAACCTCCTCTTCTTATAATCCAGACGCAGTAAACATTTTCAAAAATAGAAGCCAACTTGACACATTTAGCTGTGTAGGTGAAAGAGAACTGAACCGAACTCATGCTGGCTACTTAAAAAAAAAAAAAAAAAAAAAATGGGAGTTGAAATCTTTTTCCCCAAAGAATAGAGATTTTTAATTCTGACCTCAGATTAACTAAAAAGTTATAAAAAGCCACTTGTTTTCTTTAAAACTTCTTTTGTAGATAATTTTTATTTATATTAATGAAGATTTTCATGAAAACTTAAATCTTAGAGGCCAGCTGAAGTGTGGTCATTGAACACATTACTACAATTCCATTCATTCTAGATTCATTGGGCAAAATAGCTCTCAATTAAGTTGAGGAATGGGTGGCCCATCCATAAGACAACTATGAGTGACTATGGACCAGGTTGACCTTAAACAATATTTAATAATGTTTGGTCAACTTTAATAGTTACAGACTAAAAGGAATCATGCTCAAGAACTTTCTCTGATGCATAGGTGGGTAAAGAAGAATGGAAATCTTAGCTGTCATTTTCAGATGATGATTGATGGTGTCCTTAGTGTTTGCGTGGATGAAGGTAGCTTCCTGTCATGTTCTATTCTATGCAGCAGGGTTATCCCTGGAAGTTGAGTTAGGATATTAGGGCAGCTACAAAAGATATGAGTACCTATAAAGAGGACTAAGGATAACCTAAGATAGTTTGGCTCTGGGCCAGCAGAATCCCAGCTCTTTATGATTAGGAAGTTTTTACCAGTTGATCAGCATGGAGAATCTTTAGCACAGGCATGGCCCTTCTTTAGTTACACTAACTGAGAAGCCAGGGACCACAGTGCTTTTGTTCACTTGATGCTCTGTCACCACAGCCAATTTCATTTTTTTATTATTTTTATAGCATAAACTCATTCTTTTAATCCATGTATCCCCTTGTTTCAACTCCCTTCCCCCTCCCAACCCCTCCCAGTCCGTCTTCAGCCTTCAGCCTTCCTCCTCCCCATCCCCAATTCCTTCCCCAGAAAGGGCAAGAAGTCTCAAAGTAGATCAGCTCAGCATCCACTCCAGGCAAGTCCGATTTCCTCATCCTACTATCAAGACTGGGTTAGGTGTTCCTCTGGATGGAATAGGCTACAAGGTGCCAGCCCATGCACACAAACACAGTCTGAACCCTCCCCTTGAGGCTCCACATATTGTCCATGCCAGTGGACAGTTGCCTATTTTTGGAGGGCTTAGTCCTTTTCCAGATGGTTCCCAGGTGGCTGGTCTTGATTCAGTGAGCTCCCCAGAACTCCAGGCAGCCATCACTGTGAGAATTTTTCTTGTAGTCCCTATCCCCTTGCTCATATAGACTCTCCTCCCCTGCTAGCAGCTGGACCAGGGACTCAGCCCAATGCTCAGCCATGTATCCCTGCCTTTACTTTTATTCATTCATTATTTAGATGTAAATACTGCGATGGTACTTAGGGTGGTTATTCATTTGATTATGGGGGAAGTCCTGTTTAGGCAACACCTTTGCTATTGGTTGGAGACCTAGGCAGGGACATCATGTGAATTCGTGGAGGTTTCCATAGCACCCGGTCTTTTTCCAAACCCACATTGGCTTCCTCTATTAAGATCTCCATCTCTTTTTTTTCTTTCCCTCCTTGTTGTTTCTCTCAC
This sequence comes from Sigmodon hispidus, assembly GCA_004025045.1. Taxonomy (NCBI): domain Eukaryota; kingdom Metazoa; phylum Chordata; class Mammalia; order Rodentia; family Cricetidae; genus Sigmodon; species Sigmodon hispidus. The sequence goes on along the minus strand of PVIH01009447.1, from coordinate 32,294 downwards.
TTAATCATCCATCTCCTTCTCTTGTGATTTGTTCCCACCTCTTCTTTGTTGCAACCTCTTTTGCTCTCGATTAGCTAGGAAGATCTTTCCTAATTTCTCTTCCTAGGGGACTCCCTGGATGTCTCTCTTAAGTTTCTTCAGATCCCAAGATGTTCAATGGTTGTGGTTTGCAGCCTGGATGTTCTTTACTTTTTGCTTAAAGTCTGCTAATGAGTGAATATATCTTCTGCTTATCTTTCTGGGTTTGTGATACCTTGCTTAGGGAGATAGTCTCCAAATCCATCCATTTGCCTGCAAATTTTAGTATATAATTTTTTCTTACTGAGTAATACTCCATTGTGTAGATGTACCACAGTTTGTTAATCCATTCTTCAGTTGAGGGACATCTAGGTTGTTTCCAGGTTCTTGCTATTACAAATAATGCTGCTATGAAAACATAGTTAAGCTAGTGCTTTTGGGGTGCAAATGTGCATCTTTAGGGTATATGCTCAATAGTGGTATTGCTGGATCCTTGGGGAGATTGATTTCCAGTTTTCTGAGGAACTGCCATACTGCATTCCAGAGCAAGTTTACACTCCCACCAATAATGGAGAAGTGCTCCCCTTGTTCTGAATCCTCTCCAGCATAGACTGTCATCTTTGTTTCTAATCTTAGCCATTCTGACAGGTGTAAGGTGGTATCTCAAAGTTGTTTTGATTTGCATTTCTCTGAAGGTAAAGATGTTGAGCAACTAATTTTTCAAGCACCTTTCATCCATTTGTAATTCTTCTTCTGAGAATTCCCTTTTTAGTTCTGAACCCTATTTTTAATTAGGTTATTTAGAGTTTGGGGCTCTAGTCTTTTGAGTTCTCTATATTTTTTAGAGATTGGTCCTCTGTCACTTGAAGGGTTGGTGAAAATCTTTTCCCATTCTGTAGGCTATCATTTTGCCCTATTGACTGTGTCCTTGGCCTTATAGAAGCTTCTCAGTTTTAGGAGGTCCCACTTATTGATTGTTGTTCTTAGTGTCTGTGCTACTGGTGTTATATTTAGAAAGTGGTCATCTGTGCCAATGCATTGGAGGGTATTTCCCATTTTATTTTTTTCTGTTTTATGCATATTTTATTAAGGTGTTATTATATCACATCTACCATTTTATAATTTAACTTTTAATTTGTGACACATGGTAGATAGTATCCTATATGAAAGAAGGTGACATTTGTACCTTATATTTAGTATAATCATTCTTTTTTCTTTTTTATTTATATATTAATTTATTTTTCCCAAGAAGTCACACTTTCTATCCTTGTATATCCTTATTCAAGGTCCCTTCCCCCTCCCGCACATCAGGTCATTCTTTCTTCCCCACAACTCCCAATTCCCTCCCTGGACAGGGAGCAGACAGTCCCATGGTCCCACTGACCCAATATTGCTTAGTTCAGTCTCCACTCCTGGCAGATCCAGCTTTCTCCCCCCCTCTCAAGAGTGAGTCAGGTATTCCTCTAAGGGGAGTAGGATCCAAGAAGTCAGTCCAGGGTGTTTCTGATCCCAAGCTGTTCAGTGGTTGTGGTTTGCAGCTTGGGCATGCTTTGCTTTTTTTCTTGTTTGTTTGTTTGTTTAGAGACCACTAAGGAGTGAGTACATTCCCTGCTTATCTTTCTGAGTTTGTGATACCTCGATCAGGAGGATATTGTCCAAGTCCATCCATTTGCCTGCAAATTTTAAGATATCATTTTTTTCTTACCGCTGAGTAGTACTCCATTGTGTAGATGTACCATAGTTTGTTAATCCATTCTTCAGTTGAGGGACATCTAGGTTGTTTCCAGGTTCTTGCTATTACAAATAATATATCTTAGAGATCAGTCCTCTATCACTTGTAGGGTTGGTGAAAATCTTTTCCCATTCTGTAGTGTCATTTTGTCCTATTGACTGTGTCCTTGGCTTTCCAGAAGCTTCTCAGTTTCAGGAGGTCCCACTTATTGATAGTTGCTCTTAGTGTCTGTTCCACTGGTGTTATATTTAGGAAGTGGTCACCTGTGCCAATTCGTTGGAGGGTATTTCCCACTTTCTTTTTTATCAAGTTTAGAGTCATCCGGGATCAGGTGCTATCTGTAGAGCGTGTCCCCACCTACTCTGTAGCAGACAGAGATAAACTCTGACTGCCAAGGTCCCCCCAGCTGCTGCTGAGGGAATTTGCACGGCTACCTGCCTCCAACTGAGCAAACAGAGAAGGACAGAGAACTCTGAAAGACAGACGCAGACTAGGCCCAAAGGTGAAGTGGGTCCAGCAAACTCCAGCCCCTGAATCCCTGCCAGGGAAAATTGTGTTTCAGTCAGGTTCTGGTTCCAGTTCCGGGACCAGGTGCTGTCTGTAGAGTGTGTCCCCATGCACTCTGTAGCAGACAGAGATAAACTCTGACTGCCACTTTATTTTTTTATCAAGTTCAGTGTGGCTGGGTTTATGTTGAGGTCTTTGATCCACTTGGATTTGAGTTTTGTGCAGGGTGATAGGTTAGGTCTATTTGCATCGTTCTACACACTACCATCAAGCTATTCGAATACCATTTGTTGAAGTTACTATTTCTAATACTACTTGTTGGATTTTGCTTTTGTAAAAATTCCACTTTTGCATTTGTAAAAGACAGGTATTTTATATAATAAAGAAATTTTAAATTTCATCTTCTGGCAGGTAGGAAGTCTTGAAACAAAAGAATTAGCACTCATTTGCCATTTAAAAGCACAGTGTCTCCAAGGACAACTTCTGGGAAAACATACTTCAATCAAACTGTCTGCTCTGCCAAGGAAGAGGAGAGTATTCATTAGTTATAGTGTGCTGTGTTTCTGAGAGGAGTCTCTGAAGGCAAGGGAGCTCTCACTGTGTGATCTGCTTGCACAAGAGTGATGAAACTGTTTCTCTGTAATTGAGACTAAGCTTTATTCTTTCATCATTGTAGGATGGAGGGCTCTGTGTTACCAGAAAGTTGATCAAACATTCTTGGTTAAGCACTGTTGTGAATTTCTATGTCACTATTGATGCTGATGGTGCTGTAATAATGGATAGTGACTTAAGTTTCCCTGTTTCTGTTCACTCATTATGTAAAATTTTCTCTGATCCTCTTGGTACATCTCACAGCATATACCTTGTACACGTACTCCATAATGGCTTTTCAAATATGACAAAATCCACAATCTACAAGCATGGCTCTTCCTTAGTAGTTGCTAAATGAAGAGTTAAAATTCTGTATTAAAGTCAGATGTACCAAAGAAATACTGGTAACGATTTACTTGCTATTTGGCTTCCTTTTGGCTTATTCTAAACACACACAAAAAAGAAGCATAAGGCCTAAGACACCTTAATGCTGAAATCTGGACATTAGCTTTCCTTGTTCCTCAAACGGCTTTGCTTCTCTTTCTTGACATCTATATACACATGAATTTATGCATCTTGCAAAATCTAGGTGCCACCAATGAGAGAAGACCTGGTATTTTTTTTTCCCCTGAGGCTGACTTTGCTGGTTTGAATGAGATGTCCACAAATGCTCAGCTTCTGAATATTGGTGATATTGTTTGGGTATGTTAGGAGTGTGGCTTTGCTGGAAGAAATGTATTTGAGATTTAAGATGTGAACTCTCTGAAATATTGCCATGCTTCTACACCGTGATGGTAATGGACTGTTTTACACTGATGCTTGTGTAATGGTGCCAGGCTTCAGCTGTTTCCCATGACCTCTTCATGTCTTCAAAATCAATATTGTGTGAGAGACTCCTCACAGATTACCAAGTTCAGCTGCCGTGATGAAATGTGGTCTTGGTCGCTCTGAACCACAACTTCTGTGTGCTGGTGCTGAGGAACACTCAGTGATGTTGTTCTATTCTTAATCACACCTAATTTCTCAGCCATAGCTGGTCAACATTGATTGTCCCAGTAAAGCAAAAGAGTCATGACTTTGTGATGGACATTTGTGTGTATAGTGAGTAAAAAGGGCTAAGGGGAGTCAGAGAAGAGGTTATAATAGTCAGAATGTACATTATATATATGTTGAGTCAAAGCTGACTCAATGAAATCTTAAAATGTTATGTATTTAGTGTAATTTATCATTTATGTATACCATTGTTTTAAAGGTTATAAATTATAAGAAAATATTATATGAAATAATAAATAAAATTAAATGACAAAAGTTACTTAAGAAAGAAAACTTTTTTATTTGTTATAGCTGAACAAAGAAAGGGCACAAAGCATATAAGCAAATGTGAAGTTAAAAGCAAAAGTGAAGCAGACAGCTGAAATTAGATTTGAAGTTTGATTACTCACATTTCCTTTTTATAGATACTTACATTTTCTAATCATTCTATAATAAATGTATGCTGTTTTGAAATAACAAAAATAATTAAATATGACCCATAATCAGTGGCTAGATCTGTAAGCCTAATTACTTAGGAAGCTGAGACGGTAGGTTAGCCTGGACTTTCAGAGAAACCCTACTCTGAGTTTTTTAATTAATTAATTAATTAATTGCTTGATTTTACCAATAAAGATTTGGGAGCTGGATTCTGGAGTGAAAGCCTCCTAGCTCAGAGAGGCAGAGAAAGCAGCCAGCAGAAATTCCTCCTCAGTGTCATCTCCCCTCCCCGAAAATAAACCTCCCTTTCTCTTTTGCTATCTCAAACAGAAAATTTCAAACTCAATGTCCCTCTCTTCTACTTCTTGTGCGTCTCTCTATCTGTTCTCCTGTCTCCTTACTCTCTATGGTATTTTATTTTCTGTCAACTGGTTGCTCCTCCTCTTGACCTATGGTTGACTTTATTTAATCCTATTTGCAGTATTCAACTGGAAAGTTCTTGGACTAAAAGTGTGTGCTAGGGCTGAGATACATCACAACTAGGAACATTTTTTTCCCAGTAAATAATGCAATCTTAAGGTTCACAGTGTGATCAAATACTTGGTAACATGTAACAGCTAGGCATGTAGCTCATTTGATAGAGCACTCATCTAGCATTTGTGGGGCCCTCAGAATAAGACAAACTCTAATAAAAATTCATAGAGAATAAGAATAAGTTTACATTTATCTTTTCATATATTTTATTTCATTATAAATATTTCATTTTTATATTTATATAAAACATTATCATAATTTCACTTCCAATAACTTTCGAAATAAAATAGTATGTATGAGTTGAAGAAAGGAGTTTTTCTTCTCATGTTCTTCAAATTTTCCTCAAAAGTTTTATTTGTTAATTATGTGTAGGAAGGTGTATCCATGTGGGGTTATGTACACTTAAGTTCATGTGCCTTGGAGACCAGAAGAGGACATCAGAGCCCCTGGAGCTAGAGTCAGAGGTGGCTAACTTGAGTTTAATAACAATATGCACTATTCACAGGTTACTTTTAAGCACTGAGCAATATCTCTAGCTCCCTTAACAAGTTATCTTGATTTTTAAAAATTATAAAGTAAGAGTTTTCATTATAACATTCTATATGTCCATTTCAAAGGCTTTGGCCACATCTACACCTTTTGTTACGCTTCCCTTTACCCTTTTTTCTCTCCCTCTGACATCCCTCTTACTTTTATGCTCCCCCACCTCTGACTCTATTCAGAGAGGTAAATATTAGCTGCTCACACTTGTGAAACTGCTCCTATTTAACATTGTGACCTCCAATCCCACCTATTTTTCTACAAATGACATTTTAATTTTCTGCTACCAGTAAAACATATTCGTGAATATATCTCATATTCTTTATTTATTCACCCATATGAGTATTTCAGGCTGATTCCTAGCAGCTATTATGCAGCAAGCAATGCTGCTAGACAGACATCTGTATGGTAAGCTGACTTTTATTTCTTTGGGTATATTCCCCAAAATGGTAGCACTTGATCAAATTGTGCTGAAGTTCTATTTTTCAATTTTTTAAGGCATCTCTAAACAGATTAGAAAATATTTTAGACAATGATGTTCATAATAATTTTATGTGAAATACAAATAGTATAGGAGGAAACTGACTAAGAACTGGTTTTAAAAGCTATGGTACCTCTATCAATGTGATGATAGTTCTTACTTCACTACTATTTAACAAAATAGGTATAATTTAGTAAGATCTCAAGTATGAAGAACAAAACATTTACTTATACACAGAAGGAGAATAGGGGATGAGTTTAGGCAGAGTTTTTCTATCTTGTCAGCTGTTCCCAGATAACCACACAGAAGCTAATATTAATTATTAAGACTTGGCCAATAGCTCAGGCTTGTTTCTAGCTAACTTTAGCAACTTAAGTTAACCCATTTATATTAATCTACATTTTGCTGCCTGCATTGCCTCTCTTTCATCTTATACCCTCTGTTTCCTCTCTGTGTCTGGCTACTCTTCTGACTTTACCTGTCTTCTTTTCCCTATCCATTCTTAGTCTGGTGCTCCCACTTACCCTTATTCTGTCCAGCTATTGGCCAGTCAGCTTCTTCATTAAACCAATCACATTAACATAAATTCACACAGATGGGTAGGTATGAACCCTCCCGGGTGTGGCATGATTGAGAAATGCTCCCCATATGCTCATGCACACTTGTCTTCAATTGGTGACAGTAAAGGTTATAGGAGGCTGCCAGAGGCAGCATGCTTTGAGGAAGTTAGCCTATTCTGTGTCTCCTCTCTTTTTGCTTTCTCTGTGCAGATTAAATGGGATTGCATTGTTTCCTTCCTGCCAAGCCAGCCTCATGTTCCTGTGGAATCTTCCTTTCCTCTATTAAGAACTAGAACTGTAAGCTAAAACAAACCCCTACTTTCTTAATATCCTTTGGTCATGGTATTTTAGTCACAGTGAGAGAAAACTAACTAATACCCCTCACACACACTACAAATACACACAGCACATCTACGTGCATATGCATACTCCGTATTTTGTCTTTAAGATGCACATAGTTGCCATGATCATCTAAACACACACACACACACACACACACACACACACACACACACACACACACACTCCACATTCTGGCAGACTAATACTGTTCATAATGTCAATATGTGCGTGGTAAATATTGTAAATAGTTTATATTATATCTATATTAAATTTTCTTTTTTTGTTTTTTTTTCCTTCTCTATTTATTTTGTATTTATCAAGAAAAACAGTAAAATGAATTTAAAATGACGAAAAGTTAACAATAACTATGAGGAAGATAAAAATCATAAGTATGACTTATCAAGGGTGATAATGCAAATAAGATTACTACACATATATTTACTTTGTGTTCAGCTTTCCCTCTGAATTTTTTCTTTTTCATCCATGTATATTCTTATTCAAGGTCCCTTTCCCCTCCCGTCACATTAGGTCATTTTTTCTTCTCCACAACTCCCCATCCCCTCGCTGGGCAGGGAGCAGACAGTCCTATGGTCCCACTGACATAATAATGCTTAGATCAGTCTCCACTCCTGCCAAATCTAGTTTTGTTCCCCGTCCCTCAAGAGTAAGTCAAGTGTTCCTATAGTTGGAGTGGGATCGGAGGGGTCAGTCCTGGGTATTTCTGATCCCGAGCTGTTCAGTGGTCGTGGTCTGCAGCCTGGGCATGCTTGGCTTTTTTCTTGCTTGTTTGTTTAGAGACCACTAATGAGTGAGTACATCCCCTGCTTATCTTTCTGAGTTTGTGATACCTCGCTCAGGAGGATATTCTCCAAATCCATCCATTTGCCTGCGAATTTTAGGATATCTTTTTTCTTACTGCTGAGTAGTATTACATTATGTAGATGTACCATTTGTTTGTTAACCCATTCTTCAGTTGAGGGACATCTAGGTCGTTTCCAGGTTCATGCTATTACAAATAATTCTGCTATGAACATAGTTGAGCTAATACCTTTGGAGTGTGAATGTGCCTCTTTAGGGTATACACCCAGAAGTGGTATTGCTGGGTCCTTGGGGAGATTTATTCTCAATTTTCTGAGAAACCGCCATATTGCATTCCAAAGAGGCTGAATAAGCTTACACTCCCACCAACAATGGAGGAGTGTTCCCCTTACTCTGCATCCTCTCCAACATAGGCTGTCATTTGTGCCTTTTATCTTAGCCAATCTAACAGGTGTTAGGTGGTATCTCAAAGTTGTTTTGATTTGCATTTCTCTGATGGCTAAAGATGATGAGCACTTTTTAAGGTGCCTTTCAGCCATTCGTAGTTCCTCTGCTGAGAATTCCCTTTTTAGATCTGTATCCCATTTTTTTGATTGGGTTATTCAAGGTTTTGGGCTCTAGATTCTTGAGTTCTTTATATATCTTAGAGATCAGTCCTCTATCACTTGTAGGGTTGGTGAAAATCTTTTCCCATTCTGTAGGGTGTCATTTTGTCCTATTGATAGTGTCCTTGGCTTTGCAGAAGCTTCCTAGCTTCAGGAGATCCCACTTATTGATTGTTGGTCTTAGTGTCTGAGCCACTGGTGTTATATTTAGGAAGTGTTCACCTGTGCCAATTTGTAGAAGTGTATTTCCCACTTTCTTTTCTATCAAGTTCAAAGTGGCTGGGTTTAAGTTGAGGTCTTGGTCCACTTGGATTTGAGTTTTGTGCAGGGTGACAGACTCGAATCTATTTGCATTTTTCTACACACTTCCATCCAGCTATGCCAACACCATTTGTTAAATATGCTATCTCTTTTCCGTTGAATGTTTTGGGCCTCTTTGTCAAAGATCAGGTGTTCATAGGTTTTTGGGTTAATGTCTGGATCCTCAGTTCTATTCCATTGGTCCACAAGTCTGTTTTTATGCCAGTACCAGGCTGTTTTTATTACTGTAGCTCTATAGTATAGCTTGAAGTCAGGGATGATGATACCTCCTGAGGTTCTTTTGTTGAGTAAAATTGTTTTGGCAATCCTGGCTTTCCTGTTGTTCCAAATGAAATTGAGTATTGTTCTTTCAAGGTCCAAGTAATATTGTGTTGGCATTTTGATGGGCAGTGCATTGAATCTGTAGATTGCCTTTGGTAGAATTGCCATTTTTACTATGTTGCTCCTACCTATCCAGGAACATGGGAGAGCTTTCCATTTTCTGATATCCTCTTCAATTTCTTTCTTCAGTGATTTAAAATTTTTGTCAAATAGGTCTGTGACTTCTTTGGTTATAGTTACTCCAAGGTATTTAATACTATTTTCAGCTATTATGAAGGGTAATGTTTCCCTTATTTCTTTTTCAGCTCTTCTATCTTTAGTGTATAGAAGGGCTACTGATTTCTTTGAGTTAATCTTGTATCCTGCTACATTGCTGAAGGTGTTTATCAGCTGTATCAGTTCCTTGGAAGAATTTTGTGGGTCACTTATGTATACAATCATATCATCTGCAAATAGAGATAGCTTCACTTCTTCTTTTCCCATTTGTATGCCCTTAATCTCTTTTTGTTCCCTTATTGCTTTAGCTAAAACTTCGAAAACTATATTGAATAGATAAGGGGAGAGAGGACATCCTTGTCTAGTTCCTGACTTTAGTGAGATTGCTTTGAGTTTTTCTCCATTAAGTTTGATACTGGCTGTCAGATTCTTGTAAATCACCTTTATTATATTTAGGTATTCTCCCTGTATTCCTGATCTCTCCAGGGCTTTAATCATAAAGGAGTGTTGGATTTTGTCAAAGGCTTTTTCCACATCTAAGGATATGATCATGTGGTTTTGTTCCTTTAGTTTGTTAATATGACGGATAACATTTACAGTTTTTCATATGTTAAACCAGCCCTGCATTTCTGGGATGAAGCCTACTTAGTCATGGTGGATGATATCATTTATGCATGGTTGTATACGGTTTGCCAAAATTTTGTTGAGAATTTTCGCATCAGTATTCATGAGGGAAATTGGTCTGTAATTCTCCTTCTTTGTTGTGTCTTTGAGTGGCTTGGGTATTAGGGTGATTGTGGCCTCATAAAAGGAGTTTGGCAATATTCCTTCAGTTTCTACTGTGTGAAATAGTTTGAGGAGTAACGGTAGTAATTCTTCTTTGAATGTCTGGTAGAATTCGGCACTGAAACCATCTGGACC
>PVIH01009447.1:0-22216 GCA_004025045.1 Sigmodon hispidus | reverse complement strand
TTAGGCCTGTTTAGGTAATTAATCTGATCTTCATTTAATTTTGGTAGATGGTACCTCTCCAGAAAGCTGTCCATTTCTTCTAGGTTTTCCATTTTTGTGGAATACAGATTTTTCAAAATATGATCTGATAATTCTCTGTATTTCATTTCTGATTTTTTTTTGATTTGGACACTCTCTCTCTGTTTTTTGATTAGTTTGGTGAAGGGCTTATCTATCTTGTTAACTTTCTCAAAGAACCAACTCTTAGATTCATTGATTCTTTGTATTGTTCTTTTTGTTTCAATTGTATTGATTTCAACTCTAAGTTTGATTATTTCCTGTGATCTACTCCTTCTAGGTGAGTTCACTTCTAATTGTTCTAAGGTTTTCAGCTTTCAGCTGAGATGTTAGGTCTCTAGTGTGGGATTTCTCTGGGTTTCTCATATAGGCATCTAGTGCTGTTGAGACTCTGTCTGGTTGATCTATCCAGGGTTGAAAGTGGGGTTTTGAAGTCTCCCACTATTAGGGTGTAAGAATTGATGTGGGATTCCAGCTTTAGCAGTGTTTCTTTTACATATGTAGGTGCCCCAATATTAGGGGCATAAATATTTAAGATTGAAATCTCCTCTTGACCAACTTTTCCTGTGATGAATAAGTAGTGACCATCTTGGTCCCTTTTAATTGCTTTTAGCTTGAAGTCTACTTGTTAGATATTAGGATTGCAACCCCTGCTTGTTTCTTAGGACCGTTTGACTGGAAAATCTTTTCCCAACCCTTTATTCTAAGCCTGTGTCTGTCTTTGCAGTTGAAGTGTGTTTCTTGTAGGCAACAGAAGAATGGCTTTTGTTGTATCCATCTTGTTAGTGTGTGACGTTTTATACGAGAGTTGAGACCATTGATATTAGGGGAAATTAGTGACCCTTGATTCATATTTCCTGCCATTTTTGGTGGTAAGTTGTTTGTATTTCCTTTCTCTAGGGTATTCTTCTGTGGAATTATTGATTGTTTGTGATTTTGTGGGTGTATCTGGGCCCTTAGGTTGGAGTTTTCCCTCTAATACTCTCTGTAGTGTTGGATTGGTAGATAGATATTCTTTCAGTCTGACTTTGTCCTGAAATACCTTGTTTACTCCATCTATGGTGATTGATAATTTTGCAGGGTATAGTATTCTAGTTTGGCAGCCATGCTGTTTTAGCATCTGTATAACTTCTGACCAAGCCCTTCTAGCTTTCATTGTAGCAGGAATTCCAAATTGTATTAGAGAGACATTGCTTTCCTGGGCAGCGCGCACAGCGGCGGCGGAAGAAGAGGCTTCTGGTGGAATGTTCTCTGTACAATATAAATAAATAACTGTTTAGACCCATGCAGGGCACCGTAAAAGTGGGTAAAGAATCAGAGGCAGCCAGGTAAGAAGAAGGGGTAGAGTTTACTAGTCGCCATCTGTCCCCCCCAAAAAAAACATATAAAAATTCAAATAAGCCACAGGCTACAAGCCACATAATAAATAAATTCATAAAAATAAGTTAATTTAAAAAGACAAAACTAACTAATAATGTGCTTAAGATATGGGCCAAACAATATAAAATATATAAACATATAATTCATTTCTTTTAAAAAACAAAAGCTACAAACACACAAACCAAGTTCCAAACCGCCGACACCACACGTGCGCCAGACACAAACCTCCAGCCCCAAACAAGCCAAAAAAAACATACTACAACATTTCATCGTTTCCATTGAATAGTCAGGTGTTATTCTGATGGGTCTGCCTTTATATGTGAGTTGGCCCTTTTCTTTTGCAGCTCTTAAAATTTTTTCTTTTTTCTGTATGTTTTGTGGCTTGATTATAGTGTGGCATGCTGACATTTTTTGGGGGGTCATATCTATTTGGTGTTCTGTAAGCTTCTTGTATCTTTATAGGCATTTCTTTCTTCAGGTTAGGGAAGTTTTCTTCTATGATTTTATTGAAAACATTATCTCTGCCTTTCAGCTGGTATTCTTCTCCTTCTTCTATTCCTATTATTCTCAAATTAGGTCTTTTCATGGTGTCCCAGATTTCCTGAACATTTTGAGTTATTGCTTTTTTAGCTTTACTATTTTCTTTCACTGATATATCTATTTGAGCTACTGAGTCTTCCACTTCAGAGATTCTATCTTCCATCTCTTGAACTCTGTTTGTTATGCTTGTATCTGTGGTTCCAGCTTTTTTCTTCAGATTTTATATTTCCATCTTTGCCTCATTTTGTGCCCTTTTTATTGCTTCCATTTCAGCTTTTAGTTCCTGGCATGTTTCTTTCATAGATTTGTTCATCTCTTCCAATTTTTTGTTTGTATTTTCTTCTATTTCTTTAAGGCTATTTTTTTATATCTTCTTTGAGAGCTTCAATGATCATCAAAAAGGAATTTTTGATGTTGCTGCCTTCTGTTTCCTCTTCATTGCTCAGTTCAGGTCTTGTATTTGTATGATCGCCATTCTCTTCTGGAGTTACCTTGTTGTTCTTTGTATTATTATGTAATTTTTTACACTGACGTTTGCCCATGGCTTCAGTGGTTCACGATTAGATGGCTCCTGTTCAGTTGTGGCACTCAGGCTTGTGTGCCTCCTGTCACCTCTCTGGTCAGGGTCTGAGTCTGTCCTTCAGAGACCCCAGAAGTTATCTGTTTGCTCAGTTGGAGGTGGAGGTGGTTAGCCATGCAAATTCCCTCCGCAGCAGCTGTGGGTATGGTGACAGGCAGACTTTATCTGCCCCTGCTACAGAGTGTGCTGGGACTCATTCTGCAGACAGCACAAGGTTCCGAAAGTGGAACCGAAACCAATGGGAGCTCAACTCTCCCTCCCTGGCTGGGATATAGGCACTTGGGCCTGGTGATCCCTCCTCACCTCTGTGCGGGGTCTGAGTCCGTCTTTCAGGGACCCCTGTAGTTATCTGTTTGCTCAGTTCAAGGTCGAGGTGGGTAGCCGTGCAAATTCCCTCAGCAGCAGCTGTGGGTATGGTGACAGGCAGACTTTATCTGTGCCTGCTACAGAGTGCTCTGGGACTTACTCTGCAGACAGCACCCGGTCCCCTATATTGAATTTTCTAAACTCTCTACATTGAGAACATATCAACATTTTAAAAAATCACAGACCACACTTACCACTCTTACTTCCTAGATTAGATCTATTGATATTAAGCAGAAAAGCTTGGTAATTAGTAGAACATTAATAAATATCTCAATAATTAGTCTGCACCTAATTATTAAAATTAATTATAAATAAATAATTACATTTTCTCCACCTCACAGCACTCAAATTAAAAAATACAGCTGCCATGTGCTGGCTGACTGCTTTCACCTTATTTAATTCTACCATGAACTATGCTTATTAAAAATAATTTTTCATGACTAGTTACACAATTTCTCCCTCATGATTATCACCTTACAGAGTCCATACACACATAAAATTACCAAAGCATGATGTGAATGAGAAAGCCTGCAGTGGCCTCTGGGAGTTCTGGGAATCCTGAAAGCCTTCTTTTGAAGGAACCAAAAGTCACCTCTGGTGAGGTGGCTGATGTTCTATTTCTGACCACAACTTTCATCAAAAGAAGTGTAACTGTATTTCTCTGATGGTTAGTACTCAGTATCATTAGTTATTAGAAATATGCAATTAAAGATATTTATTTTTATGTGCATTGTGTCTTGTCTGCATGTTTGTCTGTGTGGGGGTGCCAGATCCCCTGAAACTGGAATTACAGGTAGCCGTGAGCTGCCATGGGAGTGCTTGGAATTGAAACGGTCCTCTGGAAGGAAAGCCAGTGCTCTTAACTGCTGAGCCATCTCTCCAGCTCTGAAATATGAAGCCACAGTGAAATTTCACTTTACACTTGCACTATGTGAATAGAGAGGTAAGGGTAAGGGTGTAGAGGAAGGCAGTCCCTTGTTCATTGTTGTTGAGATTAGAAGTTAGAGCAGTAATGATGGACAGTTCTATGTAGGTGCTGAAAGAAATTCAAAGTAGAACTACCTTGGGTATCAGACTTCCTGCTTCTGAGTGTATACACAAAAGAAAAGCAATTACTACCCTTCAAAGATACCCATTTCTCAGTGTACCTGGTAATATTATTCACAATAGCAAAAAATCAAAACAGTTTTAGCATCTGTTGATGAATAAATTAACAAGGAACTCATGATATTCCTTGTTAAATTATAAAAAGTAGAAGATCACATAATTGCAACATGGATGTGCCTATAGGCATTATATTAAGTGAGGAAATATTCCACATCAAGAGAGAAGACAATTACATAATTTCACAGACAGAAAAATTAAAGAAATTGAATATATAGCAACAGAAGATAGACATTGTGTTCATAGTGATTGGATATTGGCAGAGAAAACCAGGTGTAAAGGCCAAATGCTACACAACCATGCTTCTTCCAGGTGAATAAGCTTAGTGCTCTAAAATATAACTCAATGCTGCAAAGGATGCATTGTTCAGTGCAGTTTGTTAGATGAATTAATTTTAGATATTAACACACACAGATGGCTGTGTGAAGTATTGGCTGCATTGATTGACTCAGTAGTCATAATCATATGAATATATGAATCAAAGCACATAATAAACCTGCACAGTTTAAAAATAAATAAATACTTTAGTATTTTAAAGAAAGCCTGTCTTACAAGGGCCCACCATTTCCCCAACATGGTTGTTTTCTTTGAGGCATCACTAACTCTGTATCTCTTCTTTTTTCCTTAGGTTTGAGTTAACAATGACATTTCTACTGAGGACAGCATTCCGTAAAGATTGTGCTGTAATGCCTCCTCATTAGGAAATGTATTTTCTTTCAAAGTGCTTTTGAAACACTGGCTATTTTATATAAATCAAACTCTCATTTTGTGCATAAAATTCTCCATAGTCTTTTAAGAGTGAATTTTTAATTAAATTTTTAAGAAGCAAATCCCGTGTTTCATACAGCATGCACTATTTCCATACTATTCCAATATAACCTGTTCTTGTTCATAGATTTTTAGATAAAATGTGGAGCTTGCAACTAGCTGCACTGCTTCCATGATCCAAAAGCAGGCAAGACTTATCTTGTGAAAAATGTTACTTCACATACCCTCTTAGAAGGATATGTGAGCAGAAAACAATTGACTCAATATAAACACTAAATATAGCAATTAATATTGCTTAGAATAGCTATATACCACATTTCTTTTTTATCTTTTTTTATTTGAAAAGGTTTTCCCATACTCACCTTTGCTTCTCCTTCCTCCCCTTCTTCCAGTCCTCCCTTAGCCTCTCCCTTCCCCCACCCACTCCCCAAGGAGAACTAAGAACCCCAAGGTGAGTCAGTTTAGTCTGGCATATCCAGGTGAGGTAGGTCTAAGTTCCTCCCCCAGTATCAATGCTGAGTTAGGTGTTTCTCTTTAAAGAATGAGCTTCAAGGTGTCAATTCATGCACCAGGAATAAACTCTGGTCCTACTGCAAGAGGCTCCACAGGCTGCTCATGCCATTTGACTGTCATCTACATTTGGAGGATTTAGTTCCTGTTCCTGAAGGTTCCTCAGCTGTTATTTCAGAGTCAGTGAACTCCCAATAGCTTGGGTCAGCCATCTCTGTGGCTCTCCTCCTCATGATTCTGATCCCATTGCTCATATACCCTCTCTTCTCTCTTGAGCTAAACGGGGAGCTTGACTTGGTGCTTAGCTATGGATATCTGCTTCTGCCTCCATCCATTACTGGATGAAGTTTCTATATGGCAATTAGGGTTATATACCATATTTCTAAGCACTGTGCATTTATAAGTTTAAATATATATTTAAATATATTTAATATATAATACACAATAATATAATATAAATATGTAAACATTCTACATGGAATTAATTAGTAAAGTGGTACTTCAATCTCTAAGTTTTTGGATACTTAAATGTTGAAACAGAAGAGCATAATAAAAATGTAGTAGAATAAAAAAAACACAGGATAGGCATCAATAGCTTCCCTGATTGCAGTGTCAAATCCAGGTCAAATGACATGTCTTGCATCAATTCCCTAATGATTTAATATGCTACGTTTTGAAATTTCTGAAAATTCACGTATTAAAAATGACATCATTTTGACTCTTTGGCAGAACTTTGATGTGAGTTAGTAACTCATAATGCCAATAGAAAAAACAAACAAGCAAGCAAAAATGCTCTTTACACCTTTAGAACAAACAAAAACTAAAAATTAATTACATAGTAGTCAAAATGCCATTGTTTGTACAGCAAGTAAAGGCTTTCAACATGTGCAGTCTCTAGGGCAAATACTTATTAACATAGTTTTCAATTAGATAAATCATAGTATTGGAAAATATTTTAAAAAATCAAGAAGTACATAAACTTCTACCCATGATAGGAAGATGTGGATATATCACTTTGGGCTTGATGAAACGCAATGGCTTGCCTGATAGTCAGAAAGATTTTAGTCAGACAGAGAGTAAGCCACTGTTAATAAGAATAAACATGGCTCAGATAAATTAGCTGGGTCTTCATGGTTTCTGTTCTAAAATTCTGACAATCCAGTCGGCCTCATAGAAGCTTTGACACAGGTGTGGCATTTTGCTGAGACCTTCAATTTACAACTAATTTCCTTATTTTCTCTGGTATCTTTTGCATTAAAATTATAAATTAAGAACTCAAATGATAATTTTTAATAACATTATTTTGGAAATTTAAAGCAGGTCTTGCTTTGTGAGAATTATGCATTAATACATTCACAACATAAAAAGCCAGCTTATTGTTTCTAAAATTAATACCTCAATTTAATGAAATAAGTAATATTCTAATTAAGTCAAAAGAAAATCAGCTTTCAGTCAATATTTAATGCATGCCTAAGTATGTTTTACCTTATTAGAATCAAAAGTCAAGAGACAAATTCAGATTTAGTGTCTGCTCACACTTTGGGTCTGGAGACTCCATGTCAGCACACTTTCAGGTGCTCTACATCCATTAAAAGATTTCCACAGGAGAAGGCAAAAGTTTTCCTTTATGACAAGAAGCCTGGCCTGGTGCATCATCCCAACACATGGGGACAAGAAAGAGGATGAGGTTAGTGCTAGCCTGGGCTACACAGAACTGAGGTTCTGTCACAAAAAAGCACAGGAAACTTCTCTCACAGATAATGAATGGATGACTTAGGAAGGCAATGTTTAGTGTGAGATAATTAACCACACTTGCAATGGGGTGTGTCCTGTTCATAAAACATTAATTCCTTTGCCAACCACAGAGTATATATCTGGTGCCCAACAGAGATGATTTTTCATTTTGTATATTGCTAAATTGCTTTAAATATATATTTGACTTTTATAACAGGAAAAGCAATTCACATGTTTTTCTTTTTCATCTTAAATATTTTATTAGCTTCAGAGAAAATGACACATTTTTATGAAATTATTGTCTTACTTAAATTATCCTTGGAAACACATTAGAATTTTATTTTAATTGACTTAGAATTCTCTTTAGGTATAGGATGGAGTATTATATTGTATTTGTAGTCTCTGTCACTTACATAACATGTGGGTACCTATTTGTGTGAGCGCATATATATACATATATATATGTATTTCTCTCTTTGTTTATCTGTGTGTGACTGTGTATGTGTGCCTGCATGTGTGTGTGTATGTGTGTGTGTGTGTGTGTGCTTGCACTGAGAGGTCAGAGGACAATCTTAACTGTCATTCTTCAGGAAGCATCCAGTTTTCCCCCTAGTGGGCTAAGCTGGCTGGCCAGTGGACCCCAGAGAAGGCTCTACATCTGCCTTTTAGTGCTGAACATACATGAGTGCACTACTGAATATGGTGAGTTTTAAGTATCCAGCTTACATCATCATACTTGTGTGGCAAGTACTATAACAACTCAGCTGTCATTTCAGTCTTTGAGCATAGATATATTTTAGTGTTGCCATTGCTCTAGTGACATTTAGATAATAATACACATTCAGTTTCTTTAACAATAGCTTTTCGAAGATTTCCCTCTAAGTAGATGTCTCTAATGAACATTCTTTCTGAAAAAGTCCCTGGATCTCTACATCTATCTACAGGCTTTTGGTTGAAATATTATTTTGTTGAAATATAGGCCTTAGAAACATAGGGCATATCTAACAAATTTTTCATATGCATTTTACTGTCTTGCATTGTTACTTTTATAGTTGGAAGAAAGAAAGAAAGAAAGAAAGAAAGAAAGAAAGAAAGAAAGAAAGAAAGAAAAATTAACTAATACTAAATCCTAGGTGGGATAAGATCCTCCCCGAAAGCTTTTTAGCTGAATGGTTGAGTGGTTTCTGGGCCTGGCTAACCAGTATTCTCCCCTTTCAGGAACACAGTGTGAGTGTCCTCACCTGCACTGCTGCAGTACCCTGATCTCCCGTTGTTGAGTTTTAACTGGACACTCTATGATGTCTGTTGTTGTGCACCCTCCCAGAGCTGCTGTCCAGCTGTGAGGCTGTTACTCTGCAGACTTCATACCTCTGTCTGTCTGTTTTTGCAGTAGATTTCCTCATTCATCTGCCCCATAGTGGACTGTTTATAAAGTTTGGGCTTGATGCTAAGTGTTCAGTTCTTCACAGTCACAGTCCGACACCCACAAAATTGCCTTCCTTCTCTCAACCTCTCCTTGAGAGATGCAATAGGAAGCCCCGGAATAGCACAGATATCTCAGGAGCCACTTCAGAAAGTGGTGAGCCTTTCCTGACAACTTGCATATGATGTGTCTTAAAAATGCTGTACTAGTAAGGGAAAAAAATGTATTACTTGACATCTGAAAGTCATGGAATCCTGGGAAAAGTGAAAGAATTGGCATCAGGGGCTAGAAAGGCTTGTTCAGGGAGCAGAGTGGGTCTACTGGCCTCTAGTGATAGGCATTTGTGTGTTTTGTATATTAGGAGTCTGCTTTCACTTTTCTAAACAATCTGCTAGAGGAAGAAGAGATGGCCAGTTTTCATTCAAACTCGGATACTGGAGCAAGAGACATTTGTCACACACCATGGCTCTAATGCCTCACATATGTTCACCTCTCTCTAGGTCTAGACAGGTTTATCATGCATCAAATTTGCCAAGAAGTCACATTTTGCTCCAAAGTTTCTTTCCTTTTGCTATTTAACTAACTCTTAAAATGACTGAGCAATAAAATACACGAGAAAAGGTCTAAAATTTTGTGTTGTCCACATTTTAGTAGAAAAGCTTTCATGTGTCCTATGTGGGTAAGAATATACTAGCCCTTCTTTATCCATGAGGAGTACATTCCAGGGGTCCCCAGCAGATTTCTGCATCCACTGATATACCAAATTATGCACATATCATATATCATCATAATGCTTGTAAATTAGTTTACAGAAAGACATTGAAAACAGTAACTACAATTAAAAATTATGATGGTATGCTGTAATAACATTTGAGTACTGGTACCATATAAAGTAAAACAAGGACTATAGTACTATTATATGAAAGAAAATTATATATTTCTTTAATGCAGAGAAGAGAGCAGTGTCATCTGACAGGGAATACTGTGGAACAAAGTTCACAAAGAATGGCTCAGAGTGCTGATGTGACGTGCAGATTACCCAAGGTCCCACCATGCCACTTAGAACTATGCATAATGTAAAACTTATGAATTATTTATTTTGGTGATTTTCCAAATAAAATCTCTATAATTCAGTTTGAATATGTCACTGAAAACATCTACAGAAAAAATATCCTCATACAAGGAGACTATTTCAAATGCCTGGCTTCTTAAAAACTGTGATTTGTATAGATTCATGTGATGTCCAGGCAGGATTACAAATGCCAGAGTGAAGTAAAGATTTGATATCTGAGATAAATAAAAATAGTTTCAGACTCTTATCAATCTGCCTATCAACCCTGCATATAAATTGGTGATCAAAGAAATAAATGTGTAGAATGAAAACTACTTATCTTTCTCACATTTATCAGAATATTGAAATGCTTCTCTTTATCTACACTGCAAAAATCATATATTAGTAATTCTGATTTATAAGCTTCAGTGTTGCCGTTTAAGACAAAATCATGGCATCTAAGAATAGGTGTCTTCTCTCAATATTTGGTACTGAAGAGATGAGAAGTGCATATTAGCATCAGTCCACAGGAAGCTATTTTTCAGGTTTAAGCAGGCAAAGATAGTGGAAATTGGGAGTGGAGACTTTTTTTCAAGGTGGTAACTGGATAAGGCACAAGGCTCAGCTGGATGGTGAGGACAGATGGAGCTGTAAAAGCTGAGGACAGTTTGGTAACAACTACCTGGAGACAATGGCACACACACACAAAGATAACACACACACATAGATAAAGATGTGACCAAAATAAGGCAATAAATAAACAGAGCACTAACAGCGAATAGGCATAAGCAATATTCCACAATACAGAGCCAACTGCTGTTATAAATTATGAAAGTCTGCTGTTTTTGAGATGAGAGGCAGGAACTCTGTGAAGCTTCTCTTCTTTTCTCATGGGTGTTTTCTAGATCTTTCCCTCATTGCAGCCAGTAGTTAAAATGAAGCTCTTTTGTAAATTTAACATGTTTTTGTAAAACTCATTAAAAAGGCATTTTCCACATGAAATAAAGGAAATGGCATTTCCTCACGTTTTGTGGTATTAAGAAATAGCTTAATATATTATGAAGTGTTTCGTCTGCTTGCTTTTCTCTTCATTTAGAGGGAATTCCTCTCAGTTATCTATTAAATCCTATGTCTTGGCGTTCACCTCGGGGATCATATTAGAGAACATGTCTGTGGAACCAGTGGGTTTATTGGAAGAAGTACTGTTTTAGCCACTCATGTTGCCTTACTTTCTGTGATTTGACCTGGGCATGTGAACTTCTTTGTTTAGTGTGCATCTGGTATGACCATCTTGCCTTCCTCAGACTGGGCCAATGCAGAAAATGCATGACCTCAGTGAGGCCAGTTAAAGCTGGTGGTGAGTTGCTTAATTGAACCTGGGGACAATGGCTCCCAGAACACAAGTCTTAAGCTGGAAGAGAAAAAGGAGTTCCCAGATGGAGGGCTCATGGCACAGGTATGGAAACAGTCCCTCCTCCCTCTCCCTCAGCAGTCATTCATTGCCATTACTTCTTTGTGTAGACTGGGACCCTCTGAGCACTTCCTTTTCCTGAGTTCACACCTCTATCGGTGCTGGTACTGTTCCGATCTTGTCTCTGCATATTCCTAGGACAGACAATTGCACAGCGGTCTTCCTGGTACTCTAGCTCTTCAAATCGGTCTACTTTACACCCCTTCTGTGATGTTTTCTGAGCCATAGTTATGGGAGCTGTGTTGTAGATGTATCAATTAGCCAGGGTTTCCTATGATCTGTTGATCACTGTATCATATCCAGCTGTAATTTCTGTGACGGTTTCCCTAAAGTTTACAGAGGAGCATCTTCCCTGACAGGTAATTAAAACACAATAGTATGGCCATGTGGTTCATTAAATAAACCTCCAAATGTGCTATCAGAAAACTATTGAAATTGCACAATTTGAGTAATATCCAATATTCAAAATTGAAACTGCAAACAATACTATTAATTATGGTTCTGAAGAAAGTATGAGTTATTAAGGAACCTCATAATAAAGAATTGAGAGTATGGAAGGAGCTGAAGGGCACTTGACTTGCCTAGCATATCCAGGTTCTGGGTTCCATTCCCACTACAGCAAAATCAGCTTGCCATGGCTGACAAACCTCTGAAAAACAGGGAAGACAGAAGTGCTTACAAGCTGTTAGAGGCCAGGTTCCAACTGTTCCATGCTCTCATCTGGGGCAGCTAATCTCTCCGCATAGATGAGTTTGGCTTTGACCTCCTGCCTCTACTTTCCAAGATCTAGTATTCACCTTTACAACTCCAGAGAACAGAGGGAAAGAGGGTTTTTTTTTTTTTTTTTTTTGGTTGGTTTTTTTTTTTTTTTTTGTGAAAAGGAGGCTTGTTATTGTAAGAGGAAAATTACTGTGTGTACCTTTGTTCAGCTCTTTTTCATCCCTTCGTTTTGCCTTGAAGTATAAAGTATTTCCTTCATTATGTCAGCTCTTAATAATTCACAAAGACCAGGAGTTACCCAGTAAACAGCTTCTGCCAACATAAAACCCCGAGAAATATGTGTTTACAGCTCAACAGAAAATTGCATGCATTTATTTGGTGCCTGTTTCGAAGTATAGAACCTACTTCTTCATTATGTTTTCCTTTTCCTTTGTACACTGTGAGGCAGTATTGGGGGTGGGGTAAATCTGGACTGGAGGACCATGTCTTTGTGGCTCTGGAGGTGATAGCAGAGATCAGAGGTGAACTGGCTTTTTCATTGAAAGTTCTCTCCCCCTCCCCCATGCTACCTCCTTCCCTTCCTTCTTCTATTCTTCCTTAGAGAAGTTAAAAAAAAAAAAAAAAAGTACCGTGGAATTAATGTAAACAAATCTGGGATTTTTATAAAATATTATTAGACTCAAGATTTTTTTTAAGAACTATTTAAGAATCTGTGTCCTGCCCAGTGAAGGGTCCAGTGGGATAGTGGTCCCTCCCACATATACGAAAGGCAGATTATATGCTGAGAAATGCTGTAGATATTTTCTCAGTTTAAAAAGGAGTTCAAGTAAAATGGGTTAACGCATTGCTTCCAATGTGTAGACAGCACTGTCTAGATCTGACTTACCTGAGGAAAGAGTTGGTAGCTGGAGAGAATACACAAGGGACAGCTAGAATAATCCAAATACAGGGTTCTTATTTCAGAGGACAAAACAGGTAAAACCTGATCTGTGTAGACATGGCTATGGGCTGGGTTAAAGGCCATTGGGAGTTCATTCTTACAAACATTAAGGGAAGCTTTGTGTGATGGTTCATTTCCAGTGTCAGCTTGCTTGGACTGAGAAATGCCTCACATTTTTAAATGGATACTTGATCAAAGATGCATTCTAACATCCCTTATCCATCCTAACTACCACACATATAACTCTTCTCATTTGTCTGCCTTCATCTTAAAATTTTCTATTTCACTTTTCAATATTTGATGCATTTAATTGGCAGCAGTTATTTTCAATTCCTGCCTTTTGGGAAGTTTTCCCTATCTTATCAAAACAACATCGAGTTTAAAGTTAATTCTATCAGAAAATATATGACTGTCCCCATGAGTCTTCTCTCATATTTCTCTACCAGTAAACCCACCAGACCCAAAGCTCATGTTACAATGAGTAAAACATTTATAAACAAAAGCCACAATTTTAAATTTTGAGTACTGCTATTTTACATTTGAGGAAAATTCAGTTATATTTTCTTTCTTGCTCTCTTTACAATACTGACTTACTAAAGCCAACAATTTTTATAAAGCAAACAAAGTTTCAAATCAAGTCCAATTTCTCTTATAAATTATATTTGAATGGAAAATATAGCACTAAAATTTTGATCAGGCATTGTGGGTTTTTTTCACCCCTTCATTTTCTATTTAATGTTATTCATACAGTTCAGTAAACTTGTTCCAGGCATTGCTAGCTCTTTCCAACAGAGAATTGAAAGCCTGCGGGTGATGCTCATTTAGTTGTCGTTTTGTTTCAAGCCAGTGGGTTTGAAGACTTCTTCTCATTTGTCACACAGTGCTGTTAAGATGTGTATAGACAGAGAGCCATCCCAGCGGATGCTGGCAGGAAGGGAAGAGTCCGCATCTATGAGCTTGTCATAAGCAGAAGAAAATGAGAATTGAGTGTGGGTGGCATCGACATATTGGATTTGTGTCCCATAGCACTGGGAGTAGATCCCATGCAAACCAGAACAGTTTTGCTAAGTGTCTACTAACAGAACTTGCTCTGTCACCAAAGATACTGTGGGCCTCTCCTTCCAGACATCCTCAGTCCTGACACTAATAAGGGCTGGAACTAACTTAAATGCAGAATCCTAATGTGCCAGTGCCAGAGGTATCACTGCAGAGTCTTTGTGAAAAACCTCTGTGACTTCTAAGAAATTCCCTAGATACTTTGAATTGGTTTGAGGACACATTTTCAGAAGGGTTGGGAACCTGTTACTCTAGTTGTATCCACAGGCTAGTCACATGGTTACTCAAGTTGTACGTATTAACGGTAGCCTACCCAGGACTATGAGACAACTAAAAAGAAAAGGAACATGTACATACACACATGTATATACACACATATACATCATGCACACAGAGAGAGCACGGAGGTTATGTGTTACATTTTTTGAGACTTCTTACCCAACTCCAACACTTTATAACTATCTATACCATATAAGTAAAATAGTGAGACTGGAAAATATAGGCCCCAGTTTTCTCTGTGTACATCGCTCATCATATAACTTCTTTTGCCAGGGCACATGTACATGATGCCTTTCTCCACAAGTACAGCACAGTATACAGGATGCATTACTGAGGTATTTTAGACACGGTTTTTACTCTGTACTCAGTACTATCACTGAGTACAGAGCAGGTGGTGAATCTACAGTCCCGTTTTCTTCTAAGTGCCATGCTATGTAATTCTGAGTAGACAATTGCTGGCAGTTGGAGGAAATCGATGTTCCACTGAAAAGCTTTTAGAGCAGCAGAGGGCCCAAGAGCAGGTGTAAAATTGGGGGCTGGGGAGTGTTGTCTCTGGTTACTGCTGTTATTACCACTGAACAGGAGTCATGTTCTCATTCTTGGTTTTACAGCGAGTTCTCTCTGGGCTTTCTATAAAGAGCCAGTTGGTGCTAATATCATAAGAAGAAATAGACATTTCTGAGAACAGAATGATGATTCTAAAGTAGCTTTTGCACCTGGCATAATAGTCAAGGCTGGCATTCAATATTTATGATCCAGACACACTGATTTTAGGTAGCTAAAGGGATCCAAGAAAGACTGGTTAATATAAACAGTTCTTATCTGACTATGATGTGCACAGGGAGCCAAGGAAGAGGCTTGGTCAGCTGACTTCTAGAAGATTCTAAGATGATGCTCTTGCTGGTACCAGGACAGCTGCAAAGCAAGCAGCCAAGGAAGAATCTTGCATGTAGAACTGGAAGCCTGGGAATGGCTTTGTATTGGACACACTACAGTTACGTTTTAAGTTGCAGAATGGCACAACCAGCTTAAAGTGTGAAGAGGAGGACTGTGTAAGTAGAACATGTCTGTGTCCTGGAGATAGGAGTCACTTTAAAATGTGGCTTCTTTACTCTGGCGGTCTTGCTACCTTGAAAATGGTCAAAGACATGGGGTACTGATTATTTTCTGTCATTGGGCTCAAGAACTTCCAGACCGACTTCTATTCTTGGGTTTCAGGGTTCGGGCTCTGACATGCAGATGGATTTTTCCTCGGGCTCCAGTGTTTCTCATAGGCCACAGTAGTGTTGCAGTGTTCCAGAACCGCGGTCTGTTTGCTTCTTCCCCTTTCACTGTTGCCAGTTCAGGAAAAGTTGACTGGAAAGCAATGCCTTCCGTTGCCAAAGTCCCCCATACTATACTGACTTCCTGGAAAGCTCTGTTTGGAACTTCCACGAGCTAGAATGTGCCACTAAAGGGACCTGGCTCCCGTGAATTCCCCTGTCCCGTGGAGGACTTCCAATCACATGATGTCACTTACTCTTCCCAAGCTATTTCTCTATTCCATCTGGGCTTCCAGCTAGAGAAGAGACATGGCTCCAAGAAACTTTCTTTTCTTAAGGAAACACCCTGAATGCGATCTCTTTTTCCCTAGAATACTTGATCTGCAATGTGGACTTAGAATTGACCAATCAACAACAATTGGAACTTGTCGAAATGTGCATGAGTGGAAAAGACACAGACTCGCAGATATGAAGTGCTGCAGGAAAGGACTTTCCTAATCTGCAATTTGAATACTCACTTGGGATGGCTCAAGGAGAGAATCAGCATCACCCTTTTGCTGATTCTAAAGAAAGGGTGGTTTTTGTAGGCCCCTAAACACTCCATCATGCATGGAGGAAAGATCTTGGTTTTTCTTGAGCTTATTTTATGAGCAATGCCAACTTGTTCTTTCCATACAAAGCAGAAATATTTACAGAAAGTTTGAATTTAAAATCAAAATAACACAGCACTGCAATATCTATTCACAATCACAGAAAACATAGTCTATGAGGATGATATTGCATTGGAGATGAGGAGCATGCTCTGTTGTCTTAGCTGAACATGTGACTGGGAGAAGAGACTGGCTACTTGCTTTGAAACATAATTTTACACTTCAATAGTGTAATTTTTATGTGAACCATTAAATCCGAGTGCACAGCCTCAATGAGACTGATTCCTCAACTGCTTCTTTTGCTGTTCAGTCAGCTGAGACTCATTCCTAGAGAAACAGCCCATACAGTTTCCAATGCAGGGTTAGGGAAAGAGGCAATCACAAGGGCATCTCCAGCAGGACCACACTTGGGCAGAGCATCATAGGAAGGGAGGGTTGGCACTTGCGTGGTGAGTGAATATCCAGAAGACATTTAATATGTATTCATAAAACAATTCAAACAATTTTCTTGAATGTTTAGAATGCGCTGAGACCTGAAGCTATAAAAATAATAATACATAGGACATTTGGCTACAGTTGTACACTTTTTGTTCTTATCTTTTTGCTAGCACTTGTGTACCTGATTAACAAATAGTTTTATAAAATGTCTGATTCCTGTTTCCCACGAATCCCATGAACCAAATGTCTTCTTACCTTTTATGGATATGGAAACTTAATGATGCTCAGGTCAAACCTGAGTTTGTATAAACCATGTGCCCCATCCCTGGTTCTATTTGCTAACTCATTCTCATTGATTACTCTCCTAAAGTTGGGCATCAGAAGACTTCAGAAATAGGCCTCAAAATGTGAAATGTGTCTCATTTCATGTCTTCCTTTTCCTTGATCTCCTTCCTCTTCTTAAAACAAGGTATAGAAACTCGATTTTTTTTTCTAGCAGTCCATCGCCTTAACCACTTGGCCACTTTGTCCCACAATTTTTTTTTCCTAGAAAACAATTGAGGGTGTGGGTTGTAAAATTCCAAATATCTTCTCTGAAACCCAAGAAGTAAAGCTTAAAAATATTACTTCTTTTTTTTATCTTTCTGTGTTAGCACTGTTATTAGAAATTCCCCAACATAGCTTGTCTGATGTAGAGCACTGAAAACCTTCCTTCTAAAGATGCCACACCTCATACTCAGAAACGAGATGTCTTCTACCATGGCCAGGAAGCATGCCAGCAGGTAAGAATGGCTGGAATTCTGCTTTAACCTTATCACTGCACTGTGCCCCCACACGTTTCTAAAAGGCAGTCAGTGATTCATTGAATCTAGATATAATAATAGATAGTCCTTCTGGACCTTTGGTCTTTGATCTAAAGCTCATATGTCACATAAAACTATGATTAGAGACTAGGAGGATGGCTCAGTGAGTAAACTTGTGGACAAGCGTAAGAACCAGAGCTCAACACCCCAATACCCAAGGCAAAAGGCTAGCATGTGTGTCTGTCACTTTAGCAGCTGAGGTAAGACAAGATCAATGGAGCTCACTGGCCTGTCAATCCTGCCTTCTGAATCAGTGAGCTCTGTGTCAGAGAAATAAGGTGAAGAATCCCTGAGGCAGACACCCAGTTTTAAAGTCTGACAGGCACACACATGCATATACACCCAAACATCTGCATATACCCACATAAACACATGTGCAGACATATGCCATATACACAGAGCGATTATTATGAAATGCATTTGTTATGTTTATTTCTTGTCAACTTGTGGCTTGTTGTTAATGTAAGGATGTTATCTGTGACCTTCTGTGATAGCCAGGAAAAGAGTTAAACCCACATGTCATCTACTATAACATGTCCAGGCTCGTTACCTATGATGATCCTTGAAGCATCTTGAAATTTTCATTTCTTTTACATTTGATAAACAGTTTCATCAATTCATTTACAAATAATTATTTTTTTTTCTTCTTGACAACTCTAAGCTGTGTTTGTCATCTTCAATTTTTAGTTTCCTGATAGCAAACAATTGCAGCTGAAACCTCTCTTACTCAAATATTTGCCTGTGAAAACAATTCAGAAGGAGTGGCTGAAATAAGGGTGGAAAGTCAGCACTGAAAATGAGCATGAAGTTATCCCAGAAGACAGAAAAGCAAAGGCCAGAGGCAGTAACTTATCCTGTTCCTTGACATTATTTCTCATTCAAAATTGGATTTACTCCATAATTAAATTGTAAAGCTCATTAAAAATACTGTTTTTATTCGCATTCCAAAGGCATTAGCTCAACTATGTTCATAGCAGCATTATTCGTAATAGCAAGAACCTGGAAACAACCTGGTCGCCCCTAAGCTGAAGAATGGATTAACAAACTGTGGTACATCTACACAATGGAGTACTACTCAGAAGTAACAAAAATGATATCCTAAAATTTGCAGGCAAATGGATGGATTTGGACAATATCCTCCTGAGTGAGGTATCACAATCCCAGAAAGTAAAGCAGAGGATGTACACATTAGCGGACTTAAAACAAAAAGCAAAGTATGTCCAAGCTGCAAACCACAACCACTGAATAGCTTGGGATCTGAATATCTTGGACTGGCACCATGAAGCTCTTTCCCACCAGAGGAACACCAGACTCTGTCTTGATATGGGCTGAGGAAAGCAGATCTGCCTGGAGTGGATGCTGAACTAAACCACCTTGGGACCTTGAGACCTCCTGCCCTTGCTGGGGCAGAGATAAGGACATGGGGAGCAGAGGGAGTGACTGGGAGGGGCGAGAGGGGAAAGGGAATTTTAACAAGGGGTTACATGGATAAAAACTATGACTTTATTCATAATAATAATAATAATAGTAAAAAGAATACTTCTTTTTCCAAAAAAAGGACAGTGTAAAAATGGTGCAGGAAGGACAAAATGGCATTGGACTTTGCCTGTGAGATGGTCACTCTATAGGAGTCATGGACCTCTAGGACATCACTCTACGCTAGTATCTCAGCACTTTCTGCAGCTGTAGGAATAAAGCCTGTTCTTCCCTTGAGAGGCTAGGATCATACTGTGCTTCCCTTCATGGCAGTTTAGCTGAAAATCACAGGTCAATAGAAAGCCTCCTCAGTGAGCCCTTCTTATGAATAATTATCTTCATAATTATATTTTATTTATTTGCCATAAGGTGAAATGGAAGCAAAATCAGGTCAAATTTTCAAAAGCAAATTGCCTTGCACAGTGTATTATATTATGTAATTACCAATTCACCACAAAAGGTAGATGCAGGCTAACATTTTAATTGTACTTTCAGAAAGTCAGCTTTGGAAGTATGCATTGCATGTTTTAGACCTAAAATCAGATTTACAGCTTAGCAGATCTCTTGCTTCATACTCCTTAGACACACCAGTAATGGGCATGGAACAATTTTTCTAAGAAAAAAATAAACAGCTGTGATGACTGGATGGCTCTTACTCTTCAGAACTGAGGGGATTGTCCATAAACCACACAAGACGGACTTTCTTATCACTCATATAATAACATCTAGACATGGGTCACCCAGCACATATAAACAGAGTGATACTTAGCCTAGCAATCGGAGGGTGGATCCTTGACAGCTCAGCTAATCAAAAAATTTGTCTCGAACTAGGATTTGCCATTGTTTTTATGGAGGTTGTACAGCTGGGGGAGTTTCTAGTTTCCATCAAAAATCTCATCTCCTTATTCTTTTTTTAAAAAAATAATATTTTGTTTACTTATTTTATGCGTCCAGGGGCACAGACATCATAAGAGAGCATGTGAGGGTCAATTTTGTCTTTCCAACATGTGCGCCCCAGGCTGTGAGATTTAGCATCACGGTAATCTCCTGAGCCATCTCCTAGCCCTCACCTCCTTAGTCTTGAAGTTTTAGGAAATTCAGAAGTTTCTTACATCTGTTAAAAGAAAAATAGAAAAGTAAGTTTTGGTTTTTATTCTGTACTTGAAACTTCTTAATCAGAACCACTTGGCCAACCAGAGATTTTGAATAGCTTCTCTTACCAGAATTGTTGAAAGTGCATTGTTTCCCTCAAGATGACAATGAGTCACAGCTTCTTTCTGTCATCTCCAGTTGATGAGAATTTTTTTTTCAGTTTTCTGTTAAGCTCTCTGCGATACACTTGATAAAATTGCACTGCACTGCAGAGCTAAGTTCGGGCAATTCTCTGGGTGAGACAGTAATTTCTAGCTGGATACCAAGGGGAAGGGCAGATAGAAAGTCACTCTTTGTAAGAAATCAATGCAAAAGCACAAGATACAAAATCTAAATAGAATTCTGCTCACATTTGACTATATTGCTTCTAACATGGAAGCTGTGTGTGTATTAGAAAGCTCATGATTAACAGCTAAGTTTTATTCTGCTTTGATTTAAAGAAAGATCATCAGAAGTCTCAGCTGAAGTTCACTACAGATCAGTGGAATAAATATTAAAGCTAGTTCAGGAGTCCTCTGGTGGGACAATGTGGAGTTATCAAAAGACAAATACCAAATATGGTCATCCATGATTTCACTGGAAATTAACTAAAGTAGAAGAACATAGGGTACTAAGAAAGAGTAATCCTAAGTGGCTGACTCCAGGAAACCATTGCTCAGTTAAAAATGGATTAAAGACTTTTAAATACTACCTGAAGCCATAAGATGATGAGAACACAGAGGAGAAAGACCAAGGCATTCATCTGGAAGATGGCTTTTCAGATTAGAGCATCAGAGCATGGACATGCTAAAAACCAAAACTTGGTAGACAGGGTTATGTTGAAGTACAAAACTTCTGTATAGCAAATCAAAACAGTCAACAGAAGTTCCTGAGATCGGAAAGTCTTTGCAAACCATATACACAGCAAGAGGTGGTTAATACCCAAAACATAAGAAACACAGTTTATTGGCAAGAAAAAAAAAATGAAACTGTCTTAAATTAGCAAAGACCTGAATAGACATTTCCTGGAATACATTGAAAAGGGCAAGTTGCAGAACATCACTAAGTCATTAGGAAGCAACAAATTAAAGCTACAATGAAACACCACCCCTATTCAGTTAGAGACAACATTATCAGAATAATAAATGGCGACTATTGACCATCATGTAACATTTAAAATCTCTGTGGGATTGTAAATGAACATACACATACTAGGGGAAATCCAATGTAAGTTTCTCAAAATTCAACAATAAAACTAACATATGATTCAATTATTCTACTTCTCTGTATGTAGCCAAAGGAAATGAAGCCAATGTTTGCAATACCAGCACTTCACTTCCACTGTAGCACTGTCCAAATAGTGTTAATATAGAATTCTCAACCCAAGATCTAATCAATGGATGGGTGATGAAAATTGTTTTTACTAGACCTATGTCTATTCACATAAAATGAAGACAAACCTGCCATGTGTGATAGCACAATAGACATGAATGATATTATGCTAAGTGGAAATATACCAGACATTGAAAGATACTTACTATGTGATCTCACTTATATATACATAGAGTCTAAAAAATTAATTTGTGGGGGTACAAATGGTGATTGCGAGATGCTGGGAATGAGAAAATAGGCAAGAGGGAACATGTGAAATGTACAAAATTTCAGGTGGACAAGTGTAAAAAGGTCTAGAGGTCTATATCATACAAGGTCAAGACAGTGGAGAAGGCGAATTTCATGTTTCATAGCAAAATCAACAAGTGATATGATAGATGCTTATGAGCTTAACTTAACCATCCCACATTGGATTCATTTGACATTCTGTATCCCATAAAAGTATATATTTGTCTTGACAATAAAAGAAAAATTAAAAAGCGAGACTTTGTGATGACATTTTTATACAATCATGCTTTCCCCCTCTCAGCTCCTCCCAGATCCTCCCCACCTCCCTATCCACCCAACTTCATATCCTCTTTCTCCCCAAAAATGAAGAAAAAGAAAACAAAATAAATAAGCTAAAAGAAAGGTAAGACAAAACATGTCAAAACAAACAAAAAGGCCTCCCTCAATTAATAACAAAACATTAAATTTGTTTTATGTAGACAGAAAACTCCTGGGCATCAGGCCTTCCCTGGAGTACAGTTGATATACTAGTGAGATATTCCACTGTAGAAAATCCATTTTATATGCTTTTCCAGCAGGTATTAATTACAAATAGTTTTTTTTTTTTTTTTTTTTTTTTTTTTTTTTTTTTTTTTTTTTTTTTTTTTTTTTTTTTTTTTTTTTTTTTTTTTTTTTTTTTTTTTTTTTTTTTTTTTTTTTTTTTTTTTTTTTTTTTTTTTTTTTTTTTTTTTTTTTTT